>VZTY01006794.1:14538-25650 GCA_013400935.1 Turnix velox | reverse complement strand
GATTCTATGATTCTATACACAGACGCTGAGACAGCAGAGATTTCATTGCTGTATTCCTGGAGTTAATGACCAATGTTAATGAGCTGGGTGTGTTCTGCCTTCCCAGGGCAATGGGGTTGTGCAGTGCTCCCCTTTTCTTCATTGGTCAATTTGTACATCAAAGCATGCAAATTTTAAATTTGCTTTGAGGAAAAATAGTGTATTTTTTTTTCCCCCTGAAACAAGCTGTTTCTCACAACATTGCTGCCAGCTCGCTTGCTTGGGAGATTGTTTGCAGAAATGGAATGTGAAAGTGGTACAAATGCAGCCAAATTGAATACATTTACAGATGCAAAAGCTTTATTTTAGGCTTGCAGAACTCTTTGGGGACAGGGCTGTCACTTCATGTGGATTTATAGTGTCTTACATAATAAATCCCTAAATATATGGACCTACAGGTGTCACTGCATTCCACTGGGTTTAATAATGGTGACAGTGCTGGTCCACACAGCTTATAGATCTTCAGGTTTCTAGGATAATGCAGGTACCTTTTATTCCCTCTGGTCCAGAGTTGGTCATGCTTGGTAAGAGTGTGAAAATTGCATTTGTCAACCAGTAATCCTGTAGTGCTCAATAATTACTTGTAATTAGGCACCGTTAAAGTGCTATAGAGAAAATCCAACTGTGGGGCTGGAGTGGGAAATGAAGAGTGACAGGGGCACCAAGCCATTTGTCCTCAGAAAAATGACTCTAAAGACCTGAATTTGCACCAATAAGGGTGAGCTAAGCTGCCTTCAGCCCGGGTATGCCACCAGCCAGCCTTAGTGAGCTCACACCACAGCTTCAACAAGAAGCTTTACTTTTTATTTACAGTCTCCCCAAAATGTGCCCATTGTGAGACATCATGAATAAGCTCTTATTTTTGGGAAAATATCCTTTGAAATTTCTTCTGTGTTTATAATCAAAGATCCTTTTCCCCCTCTTTGTTTTAAATTTTTTACTGCAATGAATGTGCTAGAAGAAGCTGAAGTCCCTGCTTGAGACTTTTGCCATCCTTTTGTCTCAGAAAGTGCCAGCCTGGAAACACCATTGGGTTTTGAATGGAGGATGAAAAGACATTGTTCACTTCTCTTTGCTTTCATCTTTGCCCAAGAGACCAAGTTTCTGGGTGAGCAGAGGTGTTTCAGCTGTGTTTGTGGACAGTCTAAGCATCCAGTTGAGTGTGTGTTGGGATTCCTGAAGTTAATTTTGTCTCTTTGTGTGTGTACCCAGGGGTGATTTCTGCTGCCTCCTATATCTGATGGTTGTTCTCTAAACAGATGTGCAAAATGAGCTGTAGGCTGTGGGAGTAGCTGGTGCAGATCTATTCTCTATGGTATGAGAAAAAGCCAGCAAAATTTATGGTTTCTGAAGGACCAGAGTGTTTTAAAGTTTCTTGTATTCCTACAGTTCCCAGCCAAGATTAGCAGATTGCTGACAGCTTTGTGATATATTTGCTGTCACCTGCCTGCAGTCTGAAGCAAGTGGTGAATTTTTAGTTTGAATGAGATTGTGTGACATGCAATGACAGATATATTTTTGTTACTTCCACTATGTCCTGTGGTCTGGGGAATTCGGGACTATTCTTGGAGTGGCCTTGAGTGATTTGCTTGTTTAACTTGTGCTTCTCTTTCCCCATCTGAGAAAAGATGGAGAAAATGACATATTCTTCATTTGCTGTGATAGCTCATTCTTTTTCTGCAGTGCTGGAGCCTGACACAGACTCATCTCATTTTCATTGAGTTCAGGGAAGACTTGTCTGCTGGCAGGAAGCAGTCAGTGCAGAAAAGAATCCAACACTTCCAGATGCTGTTGCTGAATTTCATGTATCTTGGGTATATGTCACATGAACTTAGATTCAAAAACTTGGAGTGTTAATGTTGTGTTATGAGAAGGTTCCTCTCCCAGAATACACATGGGAGAGGGGATGATGTGAAACAATTCTGTCCTCACATGACTGAGCACCTAGACAAACTGAATTTGAAGATTTTGGCATGATGATAAAATTGTTTGCTCTATATTGGCTAACTCTATTCAAATGAAGAAGAAATTTTATTTTATTGGATTCTCTCCTCCTTATACTTTCTGGTGTCTGAGCTTATCTTAACAAAGTGAAATACGTATTTTCCAGGCCATTTAAAAGATCTCACAGATATCAGTAATAATAGGATGTTGCTGTTTTGAAGCTGGTGTTCTGCTGCTTGAGAAAAATGTGATTTGGGTACACTGACTTTGCTTGCAGTGGGAGGAGGAAAAGAATTACAGTTTTACATTCTAAATCAGGGCCTTTTGTTTGCTGCAGTTGGCTGTGGACTGTGGTGGAGATGTTGTCATCCACTGCAGAGCAGTGAGGGAAACTCATTTTGGTAGAAAACAGTGCCCTGCAAGAGGATTTTAGAGTACATGAGCACTTGGACTCCCTGCATCAGGCCTGATTCATGGATTTGGCCAGAAAACTGAAGGAAGTGGCCAGTTTGGGAAGTGACACTGCTGTGTGAGTCAGTCTCCCCACAAGCTGGGAGCATCTATACCCTCCAAAATGCCAAGGAGGGAACTGCAGGAATCTCTCAAGTGGATAAAATAAGAAGTCAGGAATGTACAGTAGCTTTACATGTAAAAGCCCAAAGCCCCATCTCTGCTGCATTCCCTATTTGTCCTGCTCTGTAGAAAGTTTCCAACTCAATCCAGGAATGGGTATTTCTGAATTTGAGAGTAGTATGAAAGCATTACAAAATAAAAAGAAAAACAGAGGTAGAACACATCTTTGTCTTATGGGTTCAGATTCCTTAGACATGTTTTCTGAGGTTTTAAAGCCTGGATGCTTCCAAGGAGCAAGAGACTTGGTGATAAATTCCGTTATGTTATAGGACCTGTGCCATTTTTATATACTGTGGGGTGAAGGATACAGGAATTCATGGATTGCAGGGGTCAATATTCTTTTATATTCAAATGTGGAAGGCAAATGTATTTGGAAGAAAGAAAGTAGCCATGTCTGTCCACCCAGCTTACTTTGAATCAGATTATTTATGTAAATTATTTTGCCTTTGTGTTGCAAAAATGGAGTTGGAGAGAGATGGTGGGAATAGCAGAAGAGGACAGAGAGCAATGGTGACTGGGGAGCATCAAGAGATGTGGAAGTTGCTCTCTCCATATCAAGGAATATTTTTGCTTTTTTGTGCAGGCAGAGAGCAAGGAATGAAGCTGGACAAAAGGCTGGAGGGTTGTGTCCATTCAGAGCTAGCACATCTGGAGCTGGAATGTTCTGTCTGTTTCATGCAGGACAGGAGATGAGTTTTCTCTTGTTTGTGTTTGATTCTGCCTCAATGGTTGCTTTCTTCTTTCTGAGCTACAGCCCATCCTGCTCCAGCAAGGGCTGCAGACTCTCTCCAGAACAGCTCTGATGTCCTCAGACATGGAAAGTGGAAGGTTTATCTCTCCTGCTCCAGAGTCAGGGCAATCACCTGCCTGAGGGGCGAGAGCATATGTAGAGCAAATGGACACTTACATAACCACATTAGCTTATTCTGGATGATTTCAATTGTTGGCTCGGGGAATTAGGTAATTAGGTAATATAAATAGAAAGATGACATCCACAAAAAAGAGTGCCATTCAACTCAGACTGCTAGCTGGGCCTCATGGTTCAGAGCCCATGAGCAAATTTGGCCTGAATCCTGTTGCAGCATTTTGTGGTGGCACCAGCAGAGCCAAGGAATTGGCAGTGTTAGCTGAGGTGGACACTGGGGATGTGATTTCCACCATCTGCTGCTCACAGCTCTGATTGTTGGAGCCTGCCTCTCAGTGACACAAACCTGGGACCAATCTGACCAATTTCCTTTGGAAGTGACTCTTGAGATGAATTTGTCCCACTCGTGCCTTAAGTGGCAAGTTGCTCACAATTGCTTCTGCTAATGCATCATTCAGGTTTATTTCAAATAGCCTTTGTCTATCTCTCCCCAATGGGCTGCTGGCACAAATGCAGGAACTTTGCATTAATTCCCTGCAGGGCTTCTGGGCCATATTTTTAGGCTTTTGAGTGGCATTGTGGAAAACATGAAAGCATTATGGTAATGATCAGGAATAATTCCCCTGTTCTTTATTCAGATATCAGTGAGGAAAAAAACCCCAAATCTTGCAAAAAGCATGCTGAGAACTCACATAAGGGAGGTTTTGAGTGGGACCTCAAGATTTGCCCCATAGTGCATGATGAATGTTAACAACAGGTAGGTAGTGATTAGGTGGAAGAATGGAAGTATAATAATGATAGAAATGAAGGAACCAAAAAGGAGTTAATGGTATTGTCTGCTCAACAGCACAAGGAGGTGTTGGGTATTATTAAGCTTGAAGAAAAGCAAAGTACAATGAATGCACTTCTAAGCCTGTTTCCCACTCTTGATTTGTTTGTGAATATGTTGTGGAACTGACTCAAGGCTTTATCTGGTCTAGCAGGAGCCTCTTGGCTGCCTATTAGCAGTACAGAAGGTATGGCACAGCACCTTTTCTTTTTCATTTATTTACTTATAGAGAGGAATATTTACAGAAAGCTGTGCTTTAATCCAGGCTTTTAGAAAAGCCACCTGGCCTTCACTCCTTGCAGTTTTCTAAAAGCTCACGTGTTGTGAAGCACTTCTCACCATCAGCAAACTTCCAGATGCATTTGAAATGGAAAATTTCTGATGGAAACAGGTATCTTGGAGCTTCCAGCTGCTGGCAATTGTAGAGGAAAACTATTGCACCATTTAGATTTGCTTTGCAGAAGCTGCTTATCTAATGATCAGGACAACTTTAAATATTTATTTGAAACTGATTTGTTTTCTCCCTTCTTTGTCTCATTAAAACATGGCAAAGGGAGGCAGAGATCCTGTTTACCCACGTTATGAATGCTGAAGGTAGAGCATTGAAGGGCCTTACAGGTCTCTGCAGTGACAGAAAAGGAACTTGGAAATGCCTAGTTTCATTTACAAGCCATATTTTTAAGACCTTTCTAAACAAATGTGAAGATTCCTGAAAAGGGGTGAGAAGCGCAGATTTTTTTTTTCTCTGCAGATTTTTCTCTCCATCCATAGACAGGGATTGAGAGCAGTGGGAAGCTGCCCACTGAAGGCAGCAAGCTGTAGGGTTGGGGCACTGGACAGGGGCTCAAACTGGGTTTGAGTTTCTTGTGCTGATTATCTTTGGTGTGTTTCCCCATTTTCAGCTAGAACAGACACTGATCTTCAGCTGTGCAACCCCCTGTGTTCACCCTCAAGCTCTCTGGATGGCAGTGGGGTTGGAACTCTATGATCTTTAAGGTCCCTTCCAACCCAAACTATTCTATGATTCTATAGTTTGTACTCAGGGGACTTTTTTGGGTGGAAGGGGTGAAGGGGAACTTTGCCCCTCACTTGGTCTCCAGATCCTCTTCCACATCTTGATCATGAATCTCCAGCAATGCTCTTTCTGACTCCACAACTGTATGTCTCAAATGCAAGACTTCAGAGAAAAGTTTTTGCTCAGACACTGACATGGCTGTAGCTACCTGCTGTGTGATGGGGCTGAGGGCAGCTTGGCAGAGAGGAGATGTCCATCTCCCAGAAAGTCCTCTCATAGGTGGAAGGGCTCTTGGGTGCAGAAAGTCCTCTACCAACTTGCAAAAGTGATTTTTATTCTTACAAGTCCTTCTGACAACTGTTCCTATCAGGAACTCAATCATTAGAGCATTGTCAATTCAGTCAAGTTTCCCTTTTATGCGTTATGAATATATTAAGTGATAAAATGTCAGTCAGTCAAAGCAAATTTGCACTTATTCCAGAAAGAAATGTGAATATGTAGCTGTTGTAGTGGTGAGTGGGTGATCAGGGAATTTCATGTTCATTTTGTTCCATAATGAGAGTCCTGAATAGCTGGGTAGATCTCCCAGTTAATGTGGTGCAATAACCAAACTGGTTCTCATTACTCACCATTGTTGTTGGAGTCTGAATACTGGTGTTTCTGCCTTGTTGCATCACTTTACCCATTTGATTTCCCATCAAACTGCAGAGAGCTCTTAACTGCAGGAATGGTCTGTGGAGGGTTTCCCCATGTGAAAATAAGATGGAATGTTCCCAGGACTGAGTGCAACCTTGATGGTAATGGTACTGCTAAGGTTTCACAATTCCAAAAGGTGAGAAAGAAGGATAGTAGAGGTATTTGTGATAGATGAGCTTTACCTATAGTTGGGAGGCCCAAATTCTGAAGCAAGCTGCTAGAGTAGCAACCTAACCTAAAAATAGTTATGCCTGCAATTGATTGAGGATGAGAGCTGGACAGTGAAGATTCAAGTCAGGTAGGCAGCACCATCAGGAAAATGTGTAGCACTTTGTCAGTACCACTTTGAATCAAAGGAAGCAATCTATATATTTTGTGATGTTTTGCTTTTGAGTGGTGTCTTTTTAATTCAACCACTTCATCAGCAAATGAGTTAATTGAAAGCCTATCAGTGATATCCTGACTTGGCTTTTAATATCCAGCAGCTATTGGCATTAGTAATTGAGAGTAAGGTTTTGTATCAAGCATTACATGGACAGAAGATGTTGTTACTTAAATGCCTCAGGACTTGACTTTAGGATTAGGTCAGATACAGTGACAGGAATTGCTGAGGAAATAATTGCAACCACACAGGCATTGACAAACTCTGCCTTTGCAGGGAGACTGGGCTTGAAAACTGAGCTCTAACATCACAGAATGTCAGGGATTGGGAGGGTCCTTTTGAGATCATCAGGTCCGACTTGATGTTGTTGTTGCAATTAGAAAGCTGTTGTGATTTGTAGGTTAAAAATTGTGTACACAAAAATATGAGGCAGATCTTTTGCTTTCCCCTTCAGGGACCCTTTAAGAACAGCAGCATCACCCAGTCATTGGAGCATTTCTCAGCAGCATCTCCTGTGTGCAGGGTACCACAAGGCCAGGTGATCTTCTGAGAGTGGAGAGTCTGATTTATGAATAAATCTTCTCCAAATGTCTCCTTAACTAAAAGGACAAAATAACTTCAAACCTCCCACCCCACCTCCTTCCCATACTAAGTCTGGGTGAATGAGACTTCCCCTGAGGTTTAATGAGTCTTTGAATAACTTAGCAGTACAATCAAAAGGGCCCTAGAAAGAAAGGTTTCACCAGCTGTAGAAGCTGATCAGATGTGCTAGGAAGATGAAATAGGGAGGAGGATAATTAATCTTTCTGTCCTCTTCAAGATGTGTTAGGATCAGACCAAGTCATTTTCTCTGAAGAGCTGGGGAGGAGCTGGAGGAAAAAAGGGCTTGTCTGCAGGAATTAATGGCCTGGTCTCCAGGATTAGTGTCCTGAATCATGTCTCAAAGTGACTGCTGTAGGAGAACAAGGCATAATTATTCCATCTTGGTCCATTTTATAAACCATTGCAAATATAAGTTGTGTTCACCCTCCTCCCCCAGTTATTTCTGGGCACTAGTGGGTATGTGATGGCTCAATTTATTTAATTCAAAATACTTTCTTCTGTTTTTCACTGTTTTATCAGATTTTTCATGGCTTGGCAAATACCTTTTGTGATAGAGTCAATAAGAAGGCTGGGCTGATGTCACTGCACACAGGGCTTTCTCTAGCCCTGCTTCCAGTTTTTTTGTCCTGTTGTTTCCCCAATTTTTTGTTTTTCTTTGATCTAGGGCTTTGATAAAGATTAATGATCTGGAAATTAATTTGATACCATGAAATCTGTAAATTTTTTTTTAAAAAAGTCAGAAGTGCAGCTGCCTTTCATTTTGTTTCATTGCTGAGCTGCTTGAATCTGTCCATCTGTGCTCTGTCAAGTTTGGATGGACCCTGAAGCAGGCAGCTGTCTGAGACTGGTCCACTGCCCTGCAGACACTGGAGTTTCATTTAAAAATTGCTCCAAGGATTAAAGAATTCTCCCCCAGTCCTCCTGGCCCAGGGTGAGTCATTTCTTTTGACAGGCAAGTACAATGATATTAGTTTGTTGCATTGTTATCAATCAGTGTGGTAAATGGCAAGTGATTTCTGTGTGGTGGCTGGTAAAGTTTCCTGACAGCTTTGCAGGGCTGGATTAGTTCTGTGAGCAGCAGACTTGGGAGGGCTGGATCCTCCTCACCTCACTGTCCATCTCAGGCTCTGGGGCTGTTTGGGGTCTGTCCATCAGACATCTGCCCAGGTGAGACCACATCTGCTTCAGTTCTGGGGCCCTGAGGGAACTGCTTGAGAGGGCAAACATGGAGTTTTTTATGTGTTCCACCATGAGTTCCCACCTTTTTTCTCCCTTGTAACACCTAGTCCCACTGGCACTCTCAGGACATGCTGAGTTTTTTCCCCTCCAAACACTTTTTCTTGGGATTTTCTTTTGTTTCATGCATTGCAGCTGCCCTCTGTTCCATGTTACCTTCTGACTGCCATGGACTTGCATCTCTCCACAGGGCTTTGCATTCTGCTTGTTTTACTTTATGATGAAGCAACATAGGATAAATACCTCCACACTCCTGACCTTTTGCAGAGGGCTTGATTCTTTGCATGATCTCTGAGTATTTTGATGTGTCCTTTACATACACAACAAGGTAACTTAGAGCAACAGCAATAGGGAAATAGCAGAAACAAACAGCTGGCTTAGTGCAGTTATTTTAAGGAGAATTGGATGGAGCAGTAGTTTGCATGTAAATTTGTGACAAGTCTTAAAATATTAAAAAAAAACAACAAAGAAGTAGAGTTCTTGGAAAAATACTGTGGAAACTAAATAACTGTTTAGCTTGTGAAGGCTGAGAAGGTGATGCCCTGAGTAGCTGTCAATCTGACCTCTGGGAGAGGTGAGGGTGTGCAGGATGGTTGGAGCTCTCATTTCACACATCCTGTGAGTCCACAGACACAGAAATTGTGTTTTACCCCCAGGCTGGTCTCCCATGGGCATGGCAAGGACACACTCTCTGTGATTAGTGGGTGTCCAGCAGGAGCAGGAGAGTGGTTTGTGGTGCTTTAGTGGATTCATAGTGAAGATATGAAAAAGTCAAACTATTTTGTGGCAGCTTTAGGCATAATTCTGGATTCTGCCATGTGTTTTCTGGGCTTTGTGTCCCCTTCAGGTACTGGTTGCCTTCTCCAGCCACATCTCTCTCAGCCTGTCCTCACAGGAGAGGTGCTTCAGCCCCCAAATCATCCTCGTGGCTCATCTCTGGAGCCTCTCTCCAACAGTTCCATGCTCTTCTATCTGACAAAAACCTCCTCCTGTGCCCTCCTCCTACGCTGTGATGTTTCTATACATTCCTATTTTTAAACTCTGCCCATCTCACCCACACTCCAGAAGTCCCCAGATGTCATGTCTGAATTCAGTGCTTGGCTTAGTGCATCTTAATCCTTGTGTATTTAAACTAGAAATTCCCCAGGGACCTCCTTCAGGACTAATTATTTGCTGTTTGTGCAAATCTCCACATACATAAAATGCTATGAGAGGACTTGGAATTACTCAGCTCTTCTCTGGTTGGGGTGTCCAGCTGAAGGGTGAGCCTGGGAATTGGGGTGTATCCATCCTCATTCTGGCTCTGCAAAGACAGTATAATTATAGGCAGTTAAATAAACTGACCTAAAACTTGCATTTCCTGTTAGAGGAATGGTAATGATTTTATTTTTAATTGGGCTAAACATGTATATTACAGGGCTGAATATGTAAATGGTTGGAAATTACAAATAAAATTCATTATCATAACTGTTATTATTAGAATGTAATTGAGAGTGAATTTAGCTCAGATCATGTTTTCCTCCAGAATGGGGAGGGAGGGAAGTTAATAGGACTTTTAAAATAGCTTTGAAAAAGTCTTTTTTTTCTTGCTATTTTGAGCATTTTCCATCTGCTGTGAGCACATTCCTGGTTTATTTCCTAAATATCTTTTCCTTCTGTTTGATAGTTCCCTTTGTCAGGATTTTACTTCCCAATTGCAGCTGCTGGTGGTGTTGTTGGGGTGCACTGCTAGCAAACATTTCCCTTACAGGGTTTGCATTTCCCTGACTTGGAGGCAGTGGAAGTCCCTGCTCCACTTCTGCCAAGGGCTCACCTGCTCAAATCTCTCTTACAGCCCTTAAGTTGCTCTCTAGTCTTGTTGTCAAAGCCCAGAAAGGTTGAAAAAGGAAGAAATTCAATTCAGCTTCTCACTTAGTCAAGAAAAACTATGTGAAATTGAGGGGGTGATGGGAATTTGTCAAAAAAATTTACTTTGGCAACAAGAGAGCAAATGTAAAATGTAGTGGTTTGCATATTTTTTCTCAGGCTCTAATTTTTTTTTTTTATCCCCAAGAGTGGTTGACTAGGTCTAATGAAAAATATTATTGAATCTGCTGCTGGATGCCTAATTGTCTATCTCATGTAAATGACAAGGATGTGTGAAATGAAGCTGTGCAGATATCTTGCAGGAATGATTTGGTCCAGGGTAATTACTACAGAACAAATGAACATTCCTCTGAAAAAGGAAGAGGTGATAGCAAAGCAGTACATGAGCTTTGGTGCATGTTTTTTTGAGATATAAATGTCTGTGGAGAAACATGAAGGAGGCAATTAGAAAAACAGCAAGTGAAATTCTTTCCTTATTGGAAACATTCTTTTATCAGATTGGTTATGTCACACATGAATTTGGTCCATCAAGTTCTTACAGACAAAAAGAAGGATAAAAGCAGGATGAGCTAGTTTATTCTCCATAAAACACCACTCATTGAGTATTGGTGTTACTTTGATCCAAACTCAGATAGAAGGAGCTGGTTGAATGGTCGAACTCAAAGAGTTGCAGTCAATGGCTCATTGTCCAAGTGGAAACCAGTGAGGAGTGGTGTTCCCCAAGGATCAGTACTGGGACCAGTGCTATTGAACATCTTTGTAGGAGATATGGACAGTGGGATGGAGTGCACCCTCAGCAAGTTTGCAGATGACACCAAGCTGTGTGGTGCAGTTGATACACCTGAAGGAAGGGATGGCATCCAGAGGGACCTTGACAGGCTGGAGAGGTGGGCCCAAGCCAACCTCATGAAGTTCAACAAGGCCAAGTGCAAGGTCCTGCACCTGGGTGGAAGCAATCCCAAGCACAGACACAGGCTGGGTGGAGAGTGGCTTGAGTGCAGCTC
>VZTY01006794.1:1607-14213 GCA_013400935.1 Turnix velox | reverse complement strand
AGGTGTTTAAGACCAGGCTGGACCAGGCACTGAGCAGCCTGGGATAGTGGGAGGTGTCCCTGCCTATGGCAGGGGGGTTGGAACTCGATGATCTTTAAGGTCCCTTCCAACCCAAACTGTTCTATGATTCTATAACACAAACACCACAAGGCATTTGGGCAAATCCATCACCACTCACTATTAAGTAAGACTTCAAGCCTCAGTAGTGCTGTTTCATTCCACCATATAACTGAGTCCCTCTTGGCTTTGCTTTTAATTAATTAAATCAGTACAGCAGTTGCTGTCTGCCTAATTGTTCTCCAGGCATATTTGCAGCAGTCCTGTTGAAATCCCAGGCTTGTTTCAGGAGTCAAGCTGCACAAATGAAGTCTCTGCTATTAAAAGCACTTGTTTCCCTGTTTCTTGGCAATCTGGTCCTAACACTGAGCCCTGCTGCAGCACGTATATTTTTTAACCAAATTTTTTTATAGCTAAGAATGGTGACATTTAGCAACTACTGAACCACTCTCAGACTCTAGATATGCTTAGGAAGTCAAGGGTTTCCTTGTCAATATTGTGTTATTTTCAGCAACAAGAGTGTGACCTGCCCAGCATAATAGGTCCCAGCACAGTGGGATAATTATTTTCATCCCTCAGTCACTGATA
Source organism: Turnix velox (assembly GCA_013400935.1). Lineage (NCBI taxonomy): Eukaryota > Metazoa > Chordata > Aves > Charadriiformes > Turnicidae > Turnix > Turnix velox. The sequence goes on along the minus strand of VZTY01006794.1, from coordinate 13,568 downwards.
ACTATTTCTTCTCTCTCCTTCTGCATTGTGGTCTTTGAGCAGTGAAGCATGTTTTTTTTTTCCATTCAGATCACTCTAATATGAAAAGCCACCTTGCTCATAGAGGTATAGAAGCAGGAGGATATCTTTTATATCCTAGTGCTCTGATTCTCCATCTAAAACTGCAAGACAGACTCAACAAAATTAAATCAACTTAGGCTTAGTCACATCTGTTTCATTTTTATCAAGCTGCTGAAAGCATTCCTATTCTCCCCACATTGTTGAAGGTGAAAATTAACTGGGTTTGTACATAATGAAACACATGCTTCACCCCTTTAAAATGATTTCACCTCTTTCATATTTTTAAAGTGCAGTGACTTAGAGTTGCAATGTATCACTCTGCTACTAATGGAAGAGGGAATATTCTTCCTCTTTCATCTTCCCTGGTTACTTCTCTGGATTTTTTTACAGGAGATCTGTAACTGAAGCAATCTCTGTTGTTCCCCAACAGAATTAGGACAGCTCCAGGTGTGAAGATCCTGGACATCAGAGTGAGTGATGCAGACCAGTGGGGAGTGCAAGAGGAGACAGACAGCATGAGGAGCACTGCCACCATCACCTGTATGCACAATGACCCAGGCACAGAGAGCAGGTGAGCCACAAAGTGCTTTTGGCACTGCCCCTTGCTAAAATGCTGAGACATACAATAGCTTCTTTAATGGCTCATATTGCTCTTTCAATAGCAGTAGCTTTTCAGTCTCCTTGGTAAAATTGTCAGGAATCTGATAAGAGGTTTTATTTCTTTTGTTTCACTTCTGTGTTTTGAAGTTGAGGATCTAATTAAATGGAGGCAGAGAAGGAGTCCAGGCTCCTGTCTGCTTCTCATGCTCCATCAGGGCAGCAGGAGAATTTCTGTTGCCAAAGAGAGCCAATGGAAAGACGTGGGCAAGATTTCCTAGCTCCTGCAAAAGCTGTTGAAGCAGGCAGTGAGTCCCTTTGGTGAGGGGAGAGTGTGGTGAGCAGAGATGCTGGCTCAGAGGGGTTATTCTGGAGCTGCCTGATTACACCAGCAGTGAAATCTCCACCTGCTCCTCTGTGCCTGATGCAGGATCTGCTCTCTGATGAACCTTGCAGTCAGGTTTTTTGCTGAGACAACAGTGACCTCTGTTCTGTTCAGAGCAAGGTGGAGAGTCTTACATTTGAAAGTGAAATGCCAAAGCTGAAGGGAAACTTAAGTTCATTTGATGTTTCAGAGGAATCTCTCTATTGAAATGAAACAACTATTTTTGAAGTTAGACAAAGGGTAGGATGAACAATGGAACTTACTGCATTGGATGTGCTTTCATTAATCCATGAAATTATACCTGTCACAGTAACTTAGTATTTATTAAAAATGGTTTCTTGCTTTGTGTTGAACTGTTAAATTGCACAAAAGCAAATGAATCCCAAGTTAATTAATACTTTGACCCTTTCCTTTGTGAGATTGGTTTAATATTTTTGGATTAATTAAAGTATGCAAATAGAAGCTGCTGGAGAGATCGTTTCCAGATTTGCAAATATTGTAGCGCTTAGAGTCAATATTTAGCTTTGATATTTGTTTTTAATTTACCTTTTTGGTCAGAAGGGTGGCATTTGTGTTTCTTTCAAGGAATGTAAAGTCTTTTATATGCAGGTTCTGCTGTTTCATTTCAATAAGCAGTGACCTGAACTTGCTTCCTATAAGGTTGAGGTGGCAAAACTGTCACTAAACTCATCTGTTCCTCCTTTTCAATGAGCTTCATTAAAGGCAGCTGATGTATGAATGAGAGTGCAGGATCAATCTCTTTCATTGCAAAGCAGAAGCTATTAGTAAACAGAATTGTATCTACCTCAGGGACACAGCTTTTTCTCTCTTGGAAGTCATTTCAGTTCTGCTGACTTGTCTGGCAATGCACTGGGTGTGGGGAAGTGGGCAAACTGGGACTGAGCCCAGCTGCTTTTCCCAGAGGAAGAGACTGTCAGCTTTGCTGTAGGTTTGCAACCTCCCTGGGGCTTTGCAAGGGAGCAGAAAGCCCTCTCAGCCCTGCAAGGCAGCTGGGATGGGCAGCTCAGGTAGGTTTGGTGACAATGAGAAACCCCTTCAAGTCTCAGCTGCTTTCACTGCAGCTTCTGACCCTCCTCGTTGCCCTTAGCTCAGAGAGAACTCTGCTCTCTGCTGCTTTGCACTTCACTTGCTTTTTCTTCCCAGTGTGCAACTCTGATAAGAAGCACTGACAGACACTGCCTGCAAGCAGCTGGGATGCTGAATTCTTTTTAGCCAGCATTATTGGCTGGAGCCTTTTCAAATCTGCTCACTTTCCCAATCTTTCTATTTCTTTGTGGTGTTATTGTTATCGTGAGTTTTTCATCTTCATTTCTCACATTTCCCTATGCAAATGGAGTGTTCATTAAAATACTTTAAATTAAGACCTTTCCTCCTTTCATGTAAAGTGCATCATGCCTTGTCAGTGCATTACTTTAAAAAAAAAAAATTCCTTATCTGAATGTTTCAGGCAGTTTACATTATATTCTATTAAAAATCCATTTTGTCCAAGGTTGGCACAATTCATAGATTAAAGCTTTCCAGAGTGTGTTTTGTTAGGAATACATTTATAAATTCACTTCTTTATTAGCTTGTATTTAAAACCTCTTTTTGATATTGTAGTTGAACAAAGAGCATAAAAAATAGGAGATTAATTTTAAATTTACACCCAGCAGTATATATTCAGCCATCTATAGGGATATCTGCAGAGCCTTGTTTTGCCCTTATTGCTCCCATCTCAAAGGACTTTCCTCGTAGCTCTTGGAGCAAAGAGGCTGATTATTGCCAACTGCATTTATTCTCTCTTGGGGCAGGACTCATTTGGTGGCTGAAGCAGCAATGTGCTTTGTTTCCAAAAGGCCCAGTTTCTACTTCAAGCAGGAATACTCTTGCTGTGTCTTTCTTAAAAAGTTTGGTTATACTTCAAAAAATATTTCTACCTACCCTGCTAGGTAGAAGAGTCTCTGCTCACACCCTACCTTTGTAGCAGGTAGGAGAAGCTTCAATCTGCATTGGCAATTGAGTTTTTTAGAAGAAAACACAAGGAAAAAAAAAGAAAATTGGTGAGACAGCATCATCCTTTGACCTTCTCCTTCATGCAGCAATGAATATACCAAGAAGTGGCTTCATGGCTTCCCTAAACTCTTCCCAAGTGTGGTCCCCAGTACTCAATCCAAGGCCCACTCTGAGTGACATTTCTTCTGAAAGATAAGCCAAAACTTTCCAAATGACTCTTGTTTTTTAATTTTACCTAATTAGCTTCATTTTGGGTGTATAACTTCTAGATGTGAATCTTAATATTGATGTAACAGTTGGGAAAGTTTAATTTCAGGGTAGAGCAGTCTGGGCTATTAGACTGTAATAACAAAGCACAGAGGCTGGTAACCAATTTCTAATGCTGATGAGTGAATGGCTGCTCAAATAGTTATTAATCCATTGGTGCCTTCCATGTTGGATGCCAAAAGCAGTGATGACATACTCCAGAGTCAACTGGCTTCTCTGTGTCTGTACTGGTTGACCAAGGTGGGTCCTGCAAGTCAAACTGATAAATGAGAAGGAAGTGCAGAGGCAGTTCAAGCAGGGTCAGGTTTCCTGGGAAGAGGACAAAGATGCTGCCTGCTTAGGTAGGGATTAGGTCAGAAAGGTTAAGGCATGATTTAAGTTGACCAAGGAGGTTAAAAACAACAAGAAGAACTTCTAAAGGCATGGCTTTGGTGGTAATGGGATACCTGTCTCTCTGTTAGAATTACCCCAATCCCTGCCAGAACCAGGACAGCAGGTAGGTACTCAGAGCCAGCAAGTAAAAGCAGCAATATGAGGAAAATTTAATTCTTGCTGGTAAACTGTGTTAAATATAGTCAAAGGCATTAGTGTGTCACACCTGAGAATGCTGTGAAAATCAAAACCTGAAATATTCTATAGTTCAGAAACCTGAGTATAATGGAAATACTGCTAAGAAATCTATTTTTGGCAGATGTGCAGAGAGATTTAAGTGCCATAATTGGGTTGTTCTTTGATATAATAGGTTTGGAAAACATTATTGAATGAATGTGAAATGGAGGCACTGTGTTTGCAGTGTTTTATTCTCACTTTTACCAATTTATGAGTCTGACTTGCAGCAAAGCCTGGTGCACACATTTGAATTCCATTTGAGGTGTGTTGACTTGCTTACTTGCCAGTGCATTAAAGTACAAAAGCTAACAACTCATTTATTAGACATTTAGTCAAAATTTAAACTAATTTTATTGCAGGAGGTGCTGTGGCTAGACAGGCAAATATTAAATTTTTAACTTTGATTTATTTGAGTCATGTGTGCCAAATATGTTCTAGAACAGAGCAGCATTGACTTTGCATAAATTATCTTTTGCTTTAGTTAGAATTTGTAGTTTGTTTTGCCATTGATATTCCTTGTCTATGCTTACAAGTTAAAAATTTATAGAGTCTTTGAAAATGGAAAAGTAAAAATCAACCAATCTTTTGTCAGAGTCAGCATATCATTTTTGTTCCTCTTACACCTCAGTTTTCTTGGGAAGAACATTAAGTCAGAGCTAAGCTAAGAGGTTTTGTACATTCATCAAGTGTTGTGTTTCTGTAAACTGAGACTTGGGCACTTTTGCAAGGTCTCCAGGCCTCTGGGGCATCTTTAGGACAGTTCTATGGAGGTTCCACCACTGCAGTGGGCAGCTGGTGCCAGTACAGAGAGATAAAACAAACCTTCCTGTGGGTGCTGGTAATTCTAAAAGCTCAGTGGCAACAGGCAAATTAACTGGGGAGCACAACTTTAAGAATTGTTTTGACCCATTTCTCTGTTTATTAAATTATCTGGGCAGCCATAGGTAAGTTGTAAAAAATAAAGGGTATTCTCTAATGAGTGAATTTCTGTTCTCAGCTGCAATCCTGCAGGCTGGGAGCTCACAGACAGAGGGTATGTCCATAAGAGTGCAGGAAGAGCTGTGCTTACCCCAGGAGAAGGGATGCTGGAAGTGACTATAATACTCCTGTGGTAGCATTTATGTTTCTGGACAAACATAAAAAAGTCAAATTGCTGTAAGTTAATATATCCAGATCCTTTTTGGAGGATAGAGGAAACATGGGCTTTGCTTCTCTGTGAAATAAACCCCTGCTGATTATTTGAGAGGTGCCTGTAAGGGCTGAAGATTTGATGAGTACCTTGGCTACAAAAGCAGAGGTGTGTGGGGCAGTGAAATGACTGCTGTTTGGGATGTGGAACATGAGGATGAAATGTCAGTGCAGTCACTTTGATGTTCAGTGCAGTAACAGGACTGTACTGTGGGGATCTGATCCCATAAAATGGAGGTTGGGAAATGACAGCAAGGGGTTTTGCATGATGCTAAAAGCTAAGGATAAACGGGGTACACGGTGTAATTGTTTAGGCTGCTAAATAACAGAGAGGAGCTGTGCTTTAATTACAGTAGTTTAGCCATGCAAGAGAATTGCAGAGACTAAAGCTTCAGTGCCTTGCATTAATGAGCTTTGCTAATGGATACTTAGAACATTGCATAATGTTTCTTTTGTTTTAAATTATCCTTTTAAAATGAGTCCCATGTAGATGAGAAGGAACCTCTCCAGAGTATCAAAATAGATTGTTTGTTGTTTACAAACAAGACAATTGGTGTTACAATTCTAGTCAGTAAAGCCAGATAGATTTGTCTCTGCCCTGGTGCCATTGACATCCTTTGTGCTGGCTAGTGGGGAAATTTAAGCAAAAAGGATGTATCTGTTCATCCTCACATGGCAAGAGTCTGCCTTTCTCAACCCCATCATCAATCCCAATTCTATTCATTTAAAAAAAGATTGGAGATGAGAGTAATGCTCATTAAGGAGAAGCTTTTTCTTGATCACTTAGGACATACTGGTTAATAAATAGTTCATTAAAACTTTAAGGCTCAATTTTATTTTTACTAAAGTCAATGGATCAGCTCCCTCAGCTGAAGAGGAACAGGATTAACTATTGATGTGCAGTCTCACAGAAAATGGATCCTTCCTCTGTTTTTACTAATCCCTCCCCTTTTCTAGCTTTTTCTTTCATCCCACCTGCTCTATGGTGATCTTTCTCCCCACAATTACAGGGCTGCAGACACTTCTTTAGGTGCTGGTGTCCCACTGACAGTCCAGGAAAGTCCTATAATGACAGTTCTCTACTTACTCTGTGTTGGAAGATGCCATCACAAACATTTGCAGTGCTGTTGCTATATATTAAAGGTATTTGTGAATTTACTCCCTTTGTTAATAATTTACAACTCTTTGTCTTTAACTTCAGGCCTCCCTTCCTTCTTATAAGGAGAGCTCTGCTTGTCTCTTGTTCTACGCTCTGAGGAGTCTCTTGCAGATTATCCATCACTATTTATTCAATTTTCATCTTCTACTTCTTTTTGAGGAAGGAGAGAGTTTTTCTGGTTTTCTTTTTTTCCCCTCTTCATCCCAGTTTTTGTTTTCACTACTGTCAAACACTTACAAGCCTGAGTAGTTTGTGAGCAGAGCAGGAGGCTGCTTGTCAAGAGCAGGTTGAAGCTGGGCAGGACCTGTCAGTATGTTTGCATTTCTCAATCACGTTTGCTGCTTGGCACTTGTAGAGCCTGGGGCAGTGAAAAGCAAAGTCAGGTCCTTGTCCCTGTTTTAAATAGTTATGGGCAATTTTTTTTATTTTTTTTTTTTAGGTCTTTTACTTACTCTCACAATAGAAATTCATTTGCTTTTCCCCTAGATGTTTCAGTGCTGTGCTGGAGGAGCTTTGAGAAGAAGGGGGGAGGTTATGGATAGTGCCTGAGATTCACACCTAGCAGGCTGTTTGTTTAATTTTAGTTATGGATGTGGATCTAAGTAAAGTCATAGTTAGGCAAAATGGGCTTTCTTTTCCCTGCCTTGTGCCTCTAAAGAGATTGAATGCTTTTGCCAGACAAGCTGATGAAATACCTGAAGTGCTTTGTGTGGAGCAAGGTCATATTGACACGACATCTAATTGTTCACTGATACAGCTGTCCAGGCTCACTTCAGTTCCATGTTTTGGGAGCTGGTAATTCTTCAAACTGTCAGTTTGGGGAGTGGATGTGTGACAAACAGGTATATTAATGTTTGTCAGTTGGAGTAGTGCTGCCTGTGGTTAAACAGACTAGGTTAGCATCTTGCCCAGGCACAGAAAATGACCTGGGTGGTAAAAAGGGGAATGCTGCTTTAACCAGGAAAATCTCTGGTGTGTCCTTTTGGGAAGAAAAGGAAACAAAAGACTGCTAGTTTTTGCTGACAAGGTATGTGAGTAGACAGCAGATATGTTTAGTCAGGAGCTCTAATATGGAAAATTACTGCTTGCTAACAAGCTGCTATAACAACCTCACTGATGGGGCTGATGTGTCAGTCCTGTGTCCACCATCAAGACATGAGAAGTCAGGAGCAAAGACAAGCAACAGCAGGACTGCAAATGCAAATTGCATTCAGGCAAGACTAAATAAAACCACAGCAGAAGCAGTTAAAGCAGCCTGGATGTCACCAGGATTCCTTTCCTGTTCTTGTGACCCACACACTGTACATTCAGAGTTGCAGAAGTGATGATCCATAAAATGTGTAAATCTAATAAACTCAGACAGCAACAGCAGAGTTAGAGGAGCCTCATGCCACAGCCTCCTGCTTCCCACAGCTCCGTGTGTGCAGTCAGAGCTCTGGTGCAATCAGAGCTCTTTGCTGCTGCTGCACTGAGCAGATGCTGCAGGTACTCTCCACAGGGGCTGGCAGTTTGTCCCACTCTGCAATCACTCCTGCTGCTGCTCTTCTTTCCAAATGCAGGTCAGAAACTGAATTTCAGTTCTAATTTAAGTATTCCTGCTGCTGAGACCCTGAGGACTGCTGCTTAAAAAGATGCCAGCCCTAAATATGTGCAATCCCAGAGATCTGGGGATGTGCATTTTGAAAGTTGGTTTGTTGGGGTTTTTTTGTTTGTCATTATTTTGGGCTTTAAACCTGAGTTCTTAACACTGATCTTGATGCTGAAGACAAGCCTCTTTATTCAGTTCCACGGTGTTTTTGTTTGTCAAACATCTTGTGAAGTGTGCACTCTGATAGCACTCTGATAGCACCTTGATGAAAATTCTACCTCATGTATCTGATCTCAATGACTTGGTTTGGTATTTTGCCATTATTAGGTGTATGTGGGCTATTCAAATCTGCAATATGCACTCTGTGATTGCCAGCACTTTGTCCTGCTTCTGGTAGAGACAGGGTTAAGTGTTGCAGATACAGATATCCATAGGTAGCCAGGGAAGGAGGGGCTGGAAGCAGCAGAGGGTGGGAAAAGGGGAACCACTGGGATGGCTTCCTGCATCCAGGATGGTGTTTGGCCACATGTGGTGTTGTAGCCAGTCTGTACATTCACTTACCCCTGTTATTGTTGTTCCTCTTTTTCTTGTTGCTGAGGTTCTTCTCTTAAACTTTTGCTTTTTGCCAAAGTGAGAGACATGTGGTTCTATATTCCTTCCAAAGTCAAAGCACAACACAAGTCTTAGAGATCCCTGGTTGAAAAGAGTTTGGGCTCTCAGGGGATTGTAAAAGAAGGAGTTAGAGAAAATGGAGTGAATGTTTGTGGTGAAGTTCCCTTCATCTGCTGCTCTGGTAATTGTGCTGTTAGTTTAAGTTCTGTCAATCTCACAGCCTTTGCTATGAAACCAGCTTTAAGCTTTGGCTTTCTGTTTAACTCCTCATGGGAAGCTGCTGCTTGGGAGGCAGCAGACCTCAGTTTTGGTTCTCAACTTTGAGAAGAGATGGGAAAACAAAACAAAACAAGGTGATAGCCCTTGCTGTCCTCCAGGATGCCTCCCAGGTGTATTNTGAAACCAGCTTTAAGCTTTGGCTTTATGTTTAACTCCTCACAGGAAGCTGCTGCTTGGGAGGCAGCAGACCTCAGTTTTGGTTCTCAGCTACGAGAAGAAATGAGAAAACAAAACAAGGTGATAGCCCTTGCTGTCCTCCAGGATGCTTCCCAGGTGAATTCCACTGTGCTTTACAATAATGAACCTTGAGTTGGTCACTGGATGTGACCTAATGATGGGAAAAAAGGTGGAGAAGAGTAGAGGAGCAGTTTTCTGTGAGGAGACTTGGGGATTGAATCACTGAGAGCTCACAGGGGTTTCAGTAATGCTCCACAGAGGCAGATTTTATCAGGAGACTCAGCACACTTGTAGTATAAGTTCAGATTTTTTCAAAGGACATTCATAGCCACCATGTTGAGTGATTTTTTTGAAAGCCCAGCTCTGGTTTTATGTACCAGGCTTGATTTCCCAGTAGAGCTACTATTACTGGTAGTGCTGCTGCTCCCTAATTCAAGGGATGAATGTGAGATTCGATTTCTTCTTTTCACAAGGACTTGGAAGTTCAGTGGTGACAGGTGTTCCACAATCATAGCTGATGGGATTAAGAAGATGCTTTATTGATAAGGCTGTATTTGGGGAGGGCAACAATTTACTTCTGAGCTCCCCCACAAGCTAACCTGAATTTTCATCTGCCATCCTGAGGCACACCAGGGAGGAGAGTGAATTCCCACAGTTAGGTGGGAAAGAGCACTCATACAATTCTGATTTAGTGTCACTTCCTATTAGTCCCAGACATTCATCAGCTATATTCAGATGATAATTTATGTTTTAATGGGCAGAGCACTTTTCTGCCCACAAGCTTCTAAATGATTCCAGAATTTATGTCCTACATCCATGAAGTACAATATATTTTTTTCCCTGGCACATCTGTAAAGACCCCTGCTCTGGCCCTGGGCTTTGCTGGTGGGGGGGAACCCCAGATGTGGTTTTTGTTTGAAACCAGACCAAAGTGGCAGCAGATGCCTTCATTTACATGTAAATTTATTCTCTCCTGAAGATACAGCCTTGTGGCTCTCTCCAAGAAGACAGGGACTTGCTGCCTGCAGCTGGGTGGGAAGAGGGTCGTGCAGGTGGCACAGGGCTGGGGCTGCTGCTCTCTGCTTCTGCATCCCCTTGGATTTTGTGCTGAAAGGAGGCTTGGGATGATTTTTCTCAGCACAGGAGAGAAAAAATGACAGAAGAGTTTTTTAAAGAACTGGGAGAATAGCCAGCTCCCTTCTTCCTTCCGTGTGGAACAGAAAATTTGATTTACTTGACTCTCCTAGAAGTTGGGAGGGGGTTTCCCTTTCCTTGTGTCAAAATGATCACTGTTGCTTGGAGCAGAGTAAAGGCAAAGCTCTTGTGGACCTGGAGGCATCAGGAGGGCCAGTTTGTCAATGCTTGCAGTGAAACCAGTCCTCAACAGCCTGTGACATGTGCCAGTCAAAACTTGGAGCTCTGGACTTAAAATTATTTCTCTGTTATCTGCAGGCCTGAATCTGCAATTGTAATAAGTCTTAGTTTGAAACTTCCCACTCAGGCTGTGTGGCCATTAACAGCTTTCAGTAAATCCTGTGCTAGTTTCCAGCTAGTAAACTCTGCTGAGCATTTCATTTAAATATGTGGCAGGCACTTTTTTTTTGCTGTGGGTGGGGGGTGGGATTCTTTTATGTAACTTGGAAGTTATATAAAAGTCAAGTGTGGCAAGATTGTGCTCACACACAGGGCATCTTCTCTTTCAAGAGATCCTTCTGTTAGGAGGTGCAGTTATCATTACTTTGTTAAAAGCACTTCAGCCACTGAACATTTCATTACTGCTAGCAGCTCTATTAAATGCTCAGTATTTTTCTAGATGCATTTTTTGCATGTGCAAATGCTTCTCTGGCTTTTCCTCTTCTATTTCAACTTTAAGGGAAACTAGAAGTGAGGATTAAATAATAAAAGCCCATTCAAACAGCCTTTCTTCAACTGAATAGCTGCCAGCCCCTTGTGAACTCCCTAACAACATTGTTCTTGACTGCTGACTTGGTAAGAGACCTTCACTCAAGGTGAGGTTCACGTGGAGTGATACTTCTCAGAGGAAGAGTTTTTTTCATCCCAGCAGAAATCCAGGCAACTACTTTGTGCTTTACTGGCTCCAAATCATGGATCAGTTCTCTATGACTGGGTGTGCAGCCATATCACTTCCCCATGGATAGCTTACTGTATCTTTTTCTGCAGAGGAAATTCAGGATATTGTTTGCACATAAATAATTGTTAAATGCATCATTAGCACATAGACTTTCCCAGCTAAAACCCTGAGTGCATAATTCATCCTCCCCTGCAGCTGAGCACTGCAGCTGGGCAAGGGCAGCCACTCACTCTGGGGTGAGAGCAGGATTCTGGCTGAATTCTACAAAGACAACACAAGGAATTAATGAACTTGACTCTTTTCTAAGACCACCTATCCTCATGATTTCTTCTCAACAAGCCCTGTCTACCCAGGGAGCTGTGCTGTCTTGATCTCACCACTAATGAGCTTTGGGTTGCTTCTGAAGCTCCTTTTTGGAAGTAGATGTTGAGGCTGACCTGTCCTATCCTGTGGATGTTGCTGTGCTCTGGGTAGGTGCTTTGAAGCCAGAGTTAAAATGAAGTCAGACCTTCCTTTCCAGACACAGGATCATACCCTTTTAATATGAAAGCATTTTACATTCATTTAATCACTGCTGCCTAGAGAAATTTCTCTGAGCATTTAATACACATTATTGTTGAGAAGCTGTTAAAGAGGTTTAATTCATTTCTATTCATTTGTGGTGCATGACAACAGAACATCCACTTACCTCTGAAATTGCATTGTGCTGAGTACCTCAATGCCTTCATGTAATGCTTGGCTGAAGGCACATTCACTCATACTCTGCTTCCAGCCTTCATAATATTGGCCAATTACTATTGCTCTAGATTTGAACTGCTGCAATATGGGACTGGGGAGACACCTGCTTCTTTTAAAGGCTGAAGGAGTTGGGGTTGTTCAGCCTGGAGAAGAGAAGGCTCAGAGAGGACCTCAGAGTAACTTCTCAGTACCTGAGG
>VZTY01006791.1:3318-22762 GCA_013400935.1 Turnix velox | reverse complement strand
TCTTTGAGGTCCCTTCCAACCCAAACTATTCTATGATTCTATGATACATTGCAAAGGATCCTGTCTCTGAAACCAGCAGAAGTCAAATGGTTAAGCTTCAAGTGTGGTTCTTAAATAATTCAGTTGGATGTGCAAGACTGTGCTAGCAGATGCTCCTCTCTTCTCTGGTAACATGTGCCTTACAAAGCCTGATGAGAATCTGAAAGGCTTAAACTATTAGTTGAGAGAGCTGCTTTCCATTAGACTTCTCTGCAGTCATCAGGAGGCTTGTATTTGGGGGCTGAGAAAGTTTTGTGGCCTTTGCTTTTGTCTTCTCATGGAAACCTTGGTCAGGAAAGGGAAACTCTACAATCCTGCTGCATCTTTTAGCTATAGATTGTGCTGCTGAAATAAAAATTCCAGATAACTTAGTGGAAAGTTGCTTCCTGATGAGGAAGAACTTCGTAGCAATTGGAGCTTCTTGAAATGTGTGTTCTTGGTGTAGGGTAGGGAAGAGATGTGAAATGTATTGGTTTAAAAAAGAAGAAAACAGATTAAGTACTAAAAAAATATACACACACATATACATATAATATATAGGTTTGACAAGAAGGATGTGTTTAAAAGTAATCAATGATTTTTTTTTTTGGGAAAAAAAGGGTTTCTGATGCAATCTTCAGGGAGGTGCTTAAAACCTTAAGACCTCCATGGGTTTTTCCATGTTTGTGTCTTGAGGAATGAAGAAAACAAAGCAGAGCAGACCCTTTCCTGTGTCACCTCTGAGGCTGGTGGTGGTGAGGAAGGGATGACAGCCCCACACAGTTGGCTGCTCAGCCTGGGGTTGGTTTGGCTGTGTCTCTGCAGCCGTGGAGCTGGTCCAAGTGCCTCATGTGGGTGCCCTGATTTCCATTCTCCTTATCTTCCCAGTTGGGTAGCACAGCAGTTCACTGTGTGTGGCCTGAAGGACAAGTGAGCATCTTCTCTCTGGGCTTGATGCTGGTTCCTTCCTCCCCCCCCAAGAGTGCAAAAGCTGGTAGCAGTTGTGCATGGCATCAATAATACAGACTATTAGTCTTAGAGTTGTGTGTATAGTTAAGGATTAACATTATGCTGAAATTGATTGTGAATTACTTTGTTGATATATCATGAAATCAATTCAGTGATGTAGTGGCTTTTGTTATTATTACTTTAAATGCTGTATTACATTCCTTGGGACTCAGCATAATGAGGCATAAGCAGGTTTTAGAATTATTTTCTTCTTTTGCATGATGGAGATTCACACTAATGATGGCTGGAAATACTTTATGTTTAATCACAGAGTTGTCTGTAAACAGGCTAGAAAATGTTTTCCAGTGACAGCAGCTTTTCCTGGCTACTCTGGTATCAACATTTGGCATTATCTAGTTGCATTCTTGAATAATTTTCAGGGGAAAAAAAAAATTAAAATACAAAACAACCCCAGAGGACTTAGCTTTTAGGAGCAGACCAAGATTCTTTCTGTATTTTTCTCTAAACCTTTTAACATTCAGGTTTCTTCTGTATCAAGTATCCTTTGAAGGACTTTGTGCAATCATGGAGAGTGGAACACTTTGGCTGTAGAGCTTTTTCTGCTTGTACTTTCTAAGAGGGTTCTGAGTATGGACATCTGAGTCTCCAGCAGTCCTGAACAGTCCTCAGCATTGAATTTTAGCTTTGGCTGTGTCTGCACCTTGCTCCAGAGCTGTTATTACAGCTCATTTAGAAGACGCAAGGTAGTTTAAAACAAATTAATTTGGGTTCCAGCAGCAGGGCTGCTTCAGGGCTAAGGTTTCACTGGCTGAGGATTGAGCCAGAGCTTCTGCTTGTTCTCTGTTGATGTTTTTATGGCTATGGCTCACCTGCAGTAGCTGCTTTAGAGGCAGGTCAGCTGGGTCCCTGCGTGCTGCAATCATATCTGGCTTGACACTGAAGATCGTGTTCCCTCTTTGCTGCATTGGATTTCAATAAAATTGCAAGGGAATGAAAGCTGAGAGAGCAGCTTTACATGACTGGTCTTCACTCTGCACATAAAATGGAGAGAAAATGAGGTTTTTACTTCCCTTCTGTACAGCCAGGCAAGGTGCCACCAATTGGCATCTGTCTCCAGATTCCCTGTGTTGACAAGAGCCATTCAGAGCTGATAAACACCTTAGGTTTAGTCATAACTTGCCCCAGTAAAGGCTCACAATAGCTTCAAGAGACTCTCTCTTTCTCCATCAGTTTTTTTCTGAGCTGAGGCTGTCAGTTTGGTGACAGTTGGGTTTTACTGCACGTTATCTGTTTTACTGGCTGGCTTGCAGCTTGGGGTGGCATCTTTGTCTCTCTCCCTGAAGTTACTGGATGCTTTGCTATTCTTTCTGTAGCTCCTTTTCTCCCCACCCCTGCAAAAGGCTGCTGAATTAACATAAATTGCAAAAAGAGATGATATTTGTGAAAATTTTTGAGGTGGCTGTAACTGTTTTAGGCTCCCTGGTGTTGGAGGCAGTGAAGGATGTTTTTACTGGCCTTCAGAGGAGATGAGGGGAAGCGGATGGGCCTCCATTCCTAAAATTACCCCTCCCTCCTATTGCTACCTGTTTACTGCAAAAAAAGACAGAAGGCTCCTTTCAACCACTCTGCTTCATGTTTTAGCCTCTCTCCTGCTGCCAAGAATATTTTTACTCTGCGTCAAGAGAAAATGAATTCATGCCTTGAGGATTTGTACTCTTTGCTCTGTGCTATACGATAGCAACCCGGCGAGATGCTCAACTGGAAACTGCATTAATGATTGATAAAAGCTGAGAGCTGTTTAAATTTTTTTTTTTCCTCTCCCCCCCCTGTTTAATGACTATCAATAATTTAATGCGTTTACTGTATGTTTTTTAAGAAATAACACCCATATTACAGGCTTGGGTTTAATAGGCTAAACGACTCAAGCTTCAAAAAAATAAAAGATTTTCCAACATGAAGTGTATCCTATTTTTAATTAAGAATAAGACAGAGTAATATTAAAACAGGCTTGGAAGATGGAGATGGAGCTCACAAACCAAGTGTTTCTTCATGTCCCCTTCCCACTCCCCATATCCCTCAGGCTGTTGTGCAGTGAGCAGTGGTTGAAATGGATGAGGAGGTATCTCAAGTCACATCAGCATGTCTCCTCCACCCTGACAGTGGCATGCAGGAACCCTTTCTGCCACCCCAGCAGGGATCCTTTGGAGGATGGTTGTCTTCAGGTCATGGCTGTGCACCTGATTCTACTGTCCCTTTTATGTTTTAGGTCTCAAATCTCTCAACAGTGCTGATATTTTAGCTGGCTTATCAGCATCCCATCACTGAAACCACTGGGAGAAGGAGAAAGAAAGAAATAATTGCTTATTTCTAGGTCTAGATTAAAAAGGGACAAATAAATATTTTTAGAAAACTATTCCTTTTCTGGGGAATGTAAGACTTTGAAAATGATGAGCATCCTCCATTCTCCTTGGAGTTTAGTCCTCAAAGCTTTCCCTATATAATATAGGGTATAAAACCTTGTTTGTGCTAGGTGTGTACCTCTTGTTGATGATATAGAGAAAATGGAATTTTTTTTTTCATTATTAGTGGTCATTGCAGTTAGACTGCTAAGTAAATGTCATGCATGGGTTGGTACGTTTTAATAAACATGTTATCTAAATGTGTGTGCATCAGTAGTCTTAGATTTTTCCTCTGGACAAATGTCATTTTGGGAAGAGCTTTTTGAAGATCTAGAGAAAGCAGATGGGGAAATACAGATAACTTTAAAGCTGCAGAGAAGAATTGTGTAAACACCTCCAGATAAAGAAATAGTAATACATTGAATGAAGGTAGTTCAAATCAATATAAATTCTTCTTGTTTAGGATCTGAAATGAAATACATTTAAATAAAGCATTGAGTCATCTTTGGACATCTATTGATAAGATCCTGTGACTTCAGGCAAATCAAGAAAAGTTTGAGGATGGAGCAGTCACTTTTTTTGGGGCAAAAGATGTTGAATCTGTTCCTGAGAGGTGTTTAGGACAAACTTCTTTCTCACTGAGAATGCTGTTAATAAATTTTATATTTTTTCTTAGTTTTTGCCACCTCTCAATTTTGTGTTAGATTAAAAATATGTTCCTTCCACATCTTGTAGGTCTGCTTTAAATTATTTCTCCTACTTTACCCTTTCATCCTCTTGGATGAAATTTTTAAGCACTTGAAATACAACCAGTATATCAGTTCACCTGGTGTGTGTGTGGGGAGGGTTTTCTCTTACCAGGGAAGAAAATGCTGTCTAAAGCATCTTTTTTTTTGATTTAATAATGAAAAAGAAAAGCAAATGATGCATTTGATTTAGGGATACAAAACTAGTGTATGGTGGTTGAGAGGCAGATGCAATTATTATTTTTTTCTATTTTTTTTCTTGTATTTTACAACCTAGGCTGTGCTGAGCTGCTCAGTGAGTATTGATTAGTGCATAGCCCCGGGATGTACACGTGTCAGCAGCAATTCACTGAGGGTCATTTCCCGTCCCCACAGTGTGAGGGCTGTGGCACCACTTCCCTCTTTTTTAAAAACATGTAACAATTTGAGTGATGCACGAATTGGCTTAAGTTGCTTTGCATCAATTAGTACGAGAGGGTGGAAACCTGTTGGAAATAAAAAACACGACTGAGAGGGGTGTAAGACGTTGAGAAAGTGGAATTATGAAATGTGTGGGAAGGGTTTTCCCTGCAGGGGACAGGTTGGGGAGGCAGGTTTTTGAGCACATTTCTGTGTCAGAATCCCTCCTTTCACGTTGTTAAGACAATTGTTAGGCCCTATTTCTGGGTGAATGTAACAAGGCAGAGGCGGTTTTGAATCACTGAGCTTGTTTTTTGTTTTTTTTTTTTTTTTTCCTCCTTTAGTGCACAATTTCTGTGTGGCGGCTTCTGTGATCTTTATTTAGGTTTTCATTGTTTATTTACACTGCCACCGCTACTTCACGAATTCTTTAAATCATTGCCTATCTAGAGGGGAATCTGGACAGAATTATTCTTGCAGCTTTAAGTCTTGCTGACAGGAGGAGAGAAGAAGAGAGCTTTTGTCCCCTAGAGAGATGCAGAAGCTGTGGCCATTTAGAATTAGGCAGACATGGTGGGCTTTGAGGAAGATGCTGAGTTGGGAGTGCTGCCTTTTTGCATTGTTTCCTATCCCTTGGGGTCTCTTGTATAAAATCTTTCAGGAGACTAGGATACGGGTGCAGTGGCTTTGGAATTTTGTGTGGGACAGAAAAGGGCAGTTTTTGTGGAGGAGAGTATAAGGCAGCAAGTTGTGATGGTGAGCAGGCTGGATGTGTTTCCTTTTGCTCATTCCCCACGGAAAACCTTGATTGCCATTTCCTCTAATATGTTAATGTCTTGCATGCACCCTTTAAAATAATTTTCCACTTGATTTTCCTGCCTTTCATCAAAGGCAGGTACTAGAGGTAGGGAGGGGCAGGATAAACTGGATGTCTCTAAGTCTCTTCAAATTCATGTTAGGAGCAAGGCAGAGAGAAACATGTGGTCTGGGGTGAGGGTTTATGGCTTTTGTGAGAGTGCAGCTGGATTTCTAAAACCTATCTTCAGTCCCAGAGAGGCTTTTTGGTTCCCTTTCTCTTCATTCTGATACTTTGTTTTCTTTTTAATCATAGTGTTACTAAAAGTTTCAGCGTAGCTGGAATAGGTTGTCTCCAGAAAACAGATTGCCTTAGGAAAAAGTGTAGGTGTCTTAAAAAGAAACACAAGTTACAATGAATGGCATACACCTTGTAATTTTAGGTAAAGTCCTTGCAGGGAAGAGTATGTAAGCACTTGAATGTCAGTAGATACCTGTATGTTCAGTGTGTGCATGTTGGAATTTGCCTTCTGCCAACTATTTTGATAGTAAATGTGGCTCATTTGAATTTTTACAGAAGTGGGTGTGAGCTTGGCTGCAGCATACTCACTCAATAGAATGAGTGCTCAGGAATATTTCTGAATGGGATTTTATCCCATTCAAGTATGGGACTTTTATCCTGTTGTGACACGAATCCAGCTTTTATTTGCCTTAGTAGTAGGTGAGTTGACCCTCACACTCCCATCTTTTGATAAGCTGACTGTAGAGGGGCAGCTCAACTTGGTTTTATGGGAACGGAGGAGGGAGACAGTAGCTCTTCCAAGGAGGAACTGTAATCTGTAGCTTCTTTAAAAATATAAAAGCTAATACTTCTTCTTTCTTTTTTCCACCCACTAGGAAATACTGCTGTATTGAGGAAGAAAACAGCTCCCTGCTCCTCCTTTTTCTTTTTTTTCCCCTCCTTTCTTCTTGCCTGAATCAGAAGCTCCAGGAATGTGCTAATTGGCGGCGGCCTCTTCAGAAAGGTAAGAGGTAATTGTTATCTGCTTTTTTTTTTTCTCTTTTTGAGGTGTCTTGCCTGCTCAACTCCTTCTGGAAAGGAGGGTGGTATTAGAAGAAGCTTGTCTACATAGAGTTTGGACAAGTCTTCTGGTTAATGTGGATTGATCTTCTGACAGTGAGCATCATGTAAGCAAAAACATGGGGAAAAACTAGACCAAATACTTGCAGGGTAAAAAATAAAGTTACTCTTGTAAGCTGGTTACTAAGTCTTTGAATACTAGCTTAGATGAAAATAGTTAGGTTTTGAGAAGCCAAGTTGAAGAATTGTCTCAAATAGTTTATTTTATTATTATTATACCTGTACATGTAAGCAGTTAAATGCAGATCTTTGGTTGTTCATTTTTGGTTGTGGGGTTTTTTTGTCTTTTTTTTTTTTTTTAAAGGAAAACCTGATTCTCTTCACTGGGGTTCTTTGTGGTTTCATAGCTGATTGTACTAGTGACAGATAAGATAGAAACCAGCTGGAACCCCAGCTCAGAGCTCTGAATGGTGTGTTTTGCAAAGAGTTGGAAACAGATGGCAATTCTTTGCCTCTCCAGACTTTGTCAATTTTGGCCAGAAGTGCAAAAAGTGATGGGTGAGAGTTCAAATGTGGTGCCTTTTTTTTGTAATACTTGTGAGCAACTACATTTTGTACTTACCTGATGATACCCACGTGTAATCCACACCTGTCTTTCCACTTCAAGATGTTCATTTTGTGTGTCAGGATATACAAAGTGCAAAAAAATATTGCTGTGATGATTCATAGAGCATCCTGAGCTGCATGAGGAGACTCAAGCCAGTTGCTAGACAAATTCCATATATATTTTAGTAACAATACTCAGTGTTTAGATTTGTATTTGCTTGGGAAGTGGCTGCTGTGCTTTGGGATGTCATTTCCCATTCTGTCTTTGTGATAGACACAGTGTTAGCAGCATCTTCTGCCTAAACCTCAGCTTTTCAGTTCACAGTTGATAACCCAGCTTTGAGATGGGATTTAGACAACTTAGAATCATAGAATGGTTTACCTTGCTGGGAGAGGCCAATGTGTGATACACATTTTTCTGCCCAATTTGCTGTGTGAGGCTGACACAGGGCTCGTGGAAGCAGTAAGTGACTAAGTCTTAAATTGCCCCAGTGAGATTTGTCAGTTTGTCAGCCCCCTCAGACTGACTGAGAACACTAGTTTATCAAGGATAAGCTGCAGACAGGTAACATGCTTTTGGGATGTTCTCTTTCTCATTCTCCATCCCCTTCTTGATGGGACAGAGGCAAGCTAACCCTTCATTGAAGCTGCAGACAGGTGATGTGCTTTTGGGATGTTCTCTTTCTCATTCTCCATCCCCTTCTTGATGGGACAGAGGCAAGCTAACCCTTCATTGAAGCTGCAGACAGGTGATGTGCTTTTGGGATGTTCTCTTTCTCATTCTCCATCCCCTTCTTGATGGGACAGAGGCAAGCTAACCCTTCATTGAACGCTGCCTGGCTTCCTTCTGCAATAAAGCTAATGATCTAATGGGCAAATGTTTCTTGGAGACCTTCAGCTGAAGCAGGGACAAGGCAAAAAAACACACGGACCAGCTAAAGGGTTCTCAAGGAGCTTGCAATTTCCCCAGGGCTCCTTGTGTGTAATTACCTGTCTGTCGCTTTGTCTCCTCTATCTTTTAATGCGGGAGGAGTGTCAGACTCCGGGGCTGCTAATCTTTGTTACTATGGAAAGGCTGGTTACACTCCTCTTCCTGCACTTCAAAAATGGCAATCGCTGGTCCCCAGCTGGTTCCCTGAATCTAACTTTAAAATGGATGTTAGGCTTTTTCTCCCTGCTGCCAGACTAACGAAGGCAGCCGCCTGTGCAGTGCGAGGCAGGGATGGGGAGGAGGAACCCGCAGAAGCTGCCTTGTGGCCTCTGAACCTGTTTTCTCCCAGACGAGTTGAAGGCTCTGTAAAAATTCCTTTTGAAAAGCAGAGTTTTGGGGGCACAGTGAGACGTGGGAGGCTCGGCTGAGCTGCAGGTGGAGAGGAAAGCTGCTATTAAGATTGGCGACTCCAGCCGAGTTTTTGTAGGGCTTGTGAATGCCTTCAAACACCCTGGGCTGGGGGCTGAGGGGGAAGCACAAGCTGTTTTGTGGGATTGTGGGCTGCAGTTGTTGCTATTGCCTCCATCCCAGCATGCCTCTCAGGCTGGGATGTGCAGTGGAGATGAATGCCCCCAATGAATTCATAGAGAAGCCTTCCTGAGAAGGCTGTGTGCAGCCCACTGCCATTTCTCTCTGCCTGCTTGCATCTGGTTTTCCATCTCACATGGAAATTTGGAGGGGATTCCCTGTCTGCTGCTCCCCTTCTTCCCTCACTTGGTACCTTGGCAGACAGATGGTTCCCTTGAAGATGAGGTTTGGGAACTGCTCCAGCACAAAGACCACTTCCATACTTCTCTGGAGTGGGAAATTGTCCCTCTGTTGGACATGGGTTCCCTCTCTGGCTGCTCTGTGCTCAGAGAATTATAGAATAGTTTGGGTTGGAAGGGACCTTAAAGATCATCCAGTTCCAACCCCCCTGCCATGGGCAGGGACACCTCCCATTACACCAGGGTGCTCAGTGCCTCATCCAGCCTGGCCTTAAACACCTCCAGGGATTGAGGGGGCATCCACAACCTCTCTGGGCAACCTGTTCAGATTTTTTTTTCTGATTTCTATTTCATGAAGGTTACAGGTTTTAATTTTTTTCTTCTGATACAGAAAAGATTTGAATCTCAAATTTTATTGGAGAAGAAAACCAATTTCTGTCCCAGCAGTGCATTTCTCGGGTTATTTGAATGTCTAAGAAGTGTTTTCTGTATACATAGTATTTAAAAATAATATTTAAAAAATCAAAGCTGATTGTATAAAACATATTTGATTTATCATCTGATCCAGTGGGAGGTGTCTCTGCCTATAGCAGGGGGGTTGGAACTAGATGATCTTTAAGGTCTCTTCCAACCCAAACTATTCTGTGATTTCAATCTAACAGAAAGGGGGGGAGTTCAGAGTTGAAATAAATTTGCTTTCAAATATCTTGTTTCTTATATGAGGTCTAAAATGTGAAGAAGCAGAGTAAAAAATCTAGCATATCTAGGCACAAGCAGCGAGTTTGAAATGGCAGTAAGAGCCAGGGTTTTGAATCTTTTTCTTCTTTTGTTTGGCTGGGTCAGCCCTTTTCTGAAGGCAGCCTTCAGAGGTCCCACCAAGCCGGCTGGTGATGAGGTTTGCAGGGAGAGGAGGTGAAAAGACTGCAAGGGGCTGCCTGAGGCCATCTGTATCTTTATGGAGGGCTTGGAGGGATTGTTTTCCCCTTGTGGTGTAGCTATGGCAATGACTGTTTGTTGTTAAACCCCTTCAGTGCTTCAGTGTTAGCAGCACTAGCTCTGAGTCGCTTGGCTTTCCTCCAGCTCCAGCCATTCTGCTTGTAGGTGCAGTTTTCTCTGCTCCTCACTCTTGAGCCTTCATAAAGTGTCTCAACAAATTGTTTAACTTTTTAATTATTTTGAGGTGTACAGACCTACTTCTGTATATAAAACTGAGTTTACATACTTACAAGTCCTATGTAGAGTGGTTTGTTCCCTTGTGCTGGTGCTTCCCCTCCTTCCCTGCTCCATCAGCCCAGGGAAATCCACTTGAATCCTAACTCTCCTCCTCTTTGCATCTGCTCTGAGAGGCCAGAGGGATAACTTTTGGAAGCTGGATGCCTGCCCACCATCACCCCCAGCATGCAAATAATTGTCTTAAGCACTGAGATGGCTCCTTATGCTCTTTGGAGCTTTGCTGGCCCATGAGGTTCCAACCTGGTTTGAGTGACAAACAGTGGGAATGCAGATGGAGAGTGTGCAGGAAGGAGCCTGTGGTGCTAATACATAATTAGTGGCTGAGAGGAACAAAGTGTAACCCATGGGTAGGTGGCAGGTTTTAGTATTTTCCTTTTGTTTGGATCACCTGTTAGTCCCTCAAATCAAGCTGGAAAGCACAAATTGGATTTGAATGTTATGGTTGAAGTTACCAGTGGAGAAAGACCTTGTTTTTTTGCCTGATTTCCTTACAAGTGATGCCTGATCCCCTCTGCTAAGGTTTCTGCTGTGGCTGCATGTGCCTCCATCCCCCAGCTGTGCAAAGATGCTTGTGAATTCCTTGTAGATTAAAAAAAAAAAATAAAAAATTTGCTTGTTCAATAAAGTAGCAAAACTCAGCCTGGTAGATTTTCTTTTCCCCAAAACAGGTCTTGAACTGAATCACAAACTGATGTTTCAAAACCATGCTTTGCCAATTTTGTTTGTCTCTTCCTTGGATATTTACATGGTCAGTGTCAGGAAGATATGGTGCTTCCTAGAGTATTGGGAGGACTTTGAGCTCAGGTGATGCTTCAGGAATCTTTCATCCTCCTTTTCATCCCTTATTTCATGGGGGGAGTCCTGAGCAACTAACCCAAGCACTGGGCTGTCCTAGCATCTTGTCAGCTGCATGTTTGATCCTGCAGGGAGTTAGAAAGTTTTGTCTAGAAAATTCTGTACGGATTTGAACTTAGCTGGATGAATTTCTACTGGGAAGTGCTTTGTGACATGTGGTCTGAAACATTTTTGATCTGCTGCCGATGGCCTTAAAAGCCAGCTGAAGTGAATCAGTGACTCATCATGGTCATTGACTGCCCTGCCATGTGATGCAAACCAGATCTTTCCTTTGGTGCCTTCCCTCACACAAGCCTTGTCTGGTTGGGCTGTGAATTTCAGGTTTGTGCTTCTATTCAATGATTTATACCTTATGCACCCTCTTCTTTTGAAAGAGACCTTTTGAATTGCTTTTTAACAAATGCAAAGTTTCCCATCATGGTGGTAAAACTCTACCTGTGGTTTGCCCAGATTGTGCAGGAGTTCAGATCTAAGTGACCCAGGAGCTTTTATTTCCACTTCACTTCTCACCCTCTTCTCCCCCAAGCTATGAATTTATTACAATTTTAGGCCTAATGATCTTTCTGTCTATTCTGTGGATATTATTGTAAAAGAATGCATGTTTAACTTGACAAGGAAGATAAAGGAACACAAGGGAAGAAGGTGTGTGGGTTTGGGTTTTTTTTGATTGAGTTTTTTCCACTTCCTGAACACCTTTTGTGTAGTTGTGACATTCATAAAAATGGGTTGAATAGAGATGAAAATTTGGTATATGAAGGGGAAGCACTGTTTGCCAGCAAAATGAGCAGCTATGATATATTTCAGTCTTGAGATGCTTGGCTAAAGAATGGCAACAGAAGTTTTTTTTGCTGCTAGAAATGGAGATTTTTTGGCGGCAATATGAAACTGTGAAATCTGTAGGCTTATACTGTAGCAGAAGCTGTCTATTCATATACAACACATGGTATTCAGCTTGGGAGAAAGTTCTTTGCTCTCTAAGGAAGTTGGGCTTTTGGTGGAGCTGGTTTGTGCTTCATATTTAAATTTCTTTTATTCTGGAAAGATGAACAAGTGCATGTATTAATGGTATTTTCTCTAAAAAAAAGCATTTGTGGTGTATGTGAAATATTGGGGGTGTTGCTTGATCCAGGGAAAATGAAAAATAAAAGGGAGACAGTTTGCAGGTTGTGGTTCAGCCTTGTCACACTAATGGAATCTTCAAATCAAGTGCTCATTCATTTTAACCAGAGGTTAATTAATCAGAGCGAGGAGATAAAATGATAAGCAGCTTTTAATGAAGTGAAGCAGCTTTATTAGCAGTAAGCAAAATGCAAAAATATTTGGTCTCTGGCACATGTGGTTTTTCCTGGGGACTGTGGCTTGCCACCAGCTTTGGAGGGCACTGGCCTTTTCCTTGCTGCTCTCTGCAGGCTCTGCTGTCTGTGTTGTTTCAGCGTGTGGCCAGTTCAGAAGGCAGGGAAGGGGATCAAATTGGAAGCAGGCACATTTTAAAAACAGAAGGAGGAATGTTCCTTACAGATCTCCCTCTGTATCAGGCTAGCACTTGCCAGCTTCCCCACTGCAGATGCTATTATTTTTCTGTGGAGATAGCAGGCACTGTGCATACACAGCAAGCAAGCAAACAAATAAACCCTGGGTGGATTTACACCAGAGCCCAACGCTGTTTGAAAGGCAGCGATGTGGTACTGTGCTGCATCAGCACTTAATTTGCAATTTAGGGGCAGAAATGCCCTGGGAAGTTGCTATTTCTGTGCGTGTGTTTGGGTGAAGAGCCCAAACCAGTGTGTCACTGGCTGTTAAATGGAAGCAGGCTTGTTTGCTTTCACTCACATGGTCTTTCTGCCCTCAGCAGTGTGTCTGTTCCCCAATTTTTCTCCTGAAGAGCTACAGAGGAACATCTCTGTCCCCATAACTTGCTCTGCATTGATGCTTTTGCTGGTCTAGCAACAGTGTGCTCATCTCTGGCTTTCAAGTGAGGATGGTGAACACCTGAAACTCTAATCTGAGGCTTTCTACAAGATACATTTGGATTTGGGAGGTTGTTTTTATGCAAATATAAAAATGCCATGTGTGTGGCAACGTTGGGGCACTAAATACTCACAAAGTCGCAGATTGAGTGAAAGTAAAAAAGAAACAGGAGGTAGAAGGAGGGGGAAGCTTTGCAGAATGTTCAAATCACTCCGTCTGGGCTAAATTAAATTACTGTTAAACGTCCCCATCTAGGCTTGAAATGACCTTTGATTATGACAACGCAGTAGAGAACCTTTTTGAGGCGAACTCAAGCAATTTGTTTATAAAAGTCACCTCCCAGCAAACTCCTTTCAGGGGAGCGATGTGATAAGGTTACGGTAGTTAAGAGTGAACCGGGAGAGGTTGAGCTGGTAGATAACTGGGGTTTGAGAAGCAAAGTAATGCCGGCAAGTAAATTGCCTGCCCCCCAGCTTTCCTTAGAAGGCTGCGATTCCCAGTGCCATTCAAGTGTAAATCCCTTCCCAACAAAGGGGAGGCTGGCAGCTCCCCGGTTCAAGAGTATAAGTGATCTGGCATGCTTCAGTTGAAAGGTTGAATCCCTGAAACGGAGAGAGCTGCTATAGAGGGGAAACTCTCAAAAGGCTGGTGAAGAATGGAGGGGAGGGGTGGAGGGGGGGATGGAAAGCTGTTGAGATCCTTGAAAAAGCGCACAGGCAATTTTTGTCTTTACCATAAAATGACCTAGAGACGAGGCTGACAAAGGGAGAGCTGCTCTTCAGGTGAAAGTTGCAATCACCGACTGCAGGAGATGGCTTTTTGCTTGCTTTCCCCCCCTCAGGAGCACAGCCTGCCGCTCCTCTTGCCAGAGCTGGATGTGGTGCCAATATTTTGTCTACTGCGAGCACAGAGTCCCTCTTAGTTTTCCTGTTTGGATTTTTTTTTTCTTTCTAACAACCTTGCGTTGTGAACCTCCAAGCTTTAAAAGTTTTAACTTCTGAGTATGCAAAGCAGGGTATAAAATCCCAAACCATGTGTGTAGACTGAAAAGATGAGGTTAATCTAGCACCTTCTGAGAACCTTGTAAATATTTGACTGGCTACTCGGCAACACAGTTGAGTTAATGCTTAATGTGAGAGCAGCCCTGTGGTGCATGACTTGGGTGATGGGCTGAGGGTCAGAGGGTGAGCAGTAGTTCCCAGTGGAGATGTCTGTGTTCCCTTCTCCTCATCCTCCAGGCTGGCCAGCCCCCAAAACTGCAGACAGGAGGAGGTGTGAGATGGCTGTGTCCACTGCAGGCATTCTTCTCTTGTCAGGGCTGTCCCTCTGATCTCAGGACTGTCCCTCTTACTTGCTCTGCCCTGATGTTTTTGCTGGTCTAGCAACAGTGTGGTCACCTCTGGCTTTCCAGTGAGGATGGTGAGCATCTGAGAACCTAATTTGAATCTCCCTACATGAGGAAGGCTTTTTTGCATATATAAAAATGGCATCAGTAGGTGGTTGGTTGTAACTAGTCACTAGGAAGAGGAGCAGGCTAAAAATCATAGAAAATCTGAACTTGTGCCTGTTAAAAATGTCAGTAATTGTAGGTCCTGATACCTGTTGTACCTTGGTTTAAAAATACCTCATTCTTTTATCACTGCTGTCTTCTGAATCAATTGCTTCATATTGTTGCAGACTTTGTGTTATATCTCTATTGGCAAAAATGTTTGGGGAGAAAATATGTGTTCAAGAAGGGAGTTGGGTTGGAAAAAAGTCTGTTTCACCTCCCATCCTAGCACAGAAGTGCACCTTCAGTCTGAGGACTCCAGGGTTCAGTATATTTGACTCTCATGGTCCTAATCCAAACAAGCCATAACAGAAAACACTTGAGGTGATGAGGTCTGAGAAAAAAGCATTTTGCTCTGATGCTGTGTGACCTGTGGATGTAATTCCTCTGCCTTTTTATAAGATGTGTTTATGGGCAGACATCCTTGTGGGCTCCCAGCCCAGCCCCAGCTGCTGGCAGGTGTTAGTTTAGGTGCTTTTATAGCAGGGCACAGTGCTGGAAAAGAATCTCATTCTTTACAACCTTTTATCAGATGAGGAATCAGGATCTAGACAGTGGCTCTTCTGAAGGGTTGTGTCTTATCATGAGCTCCACTGAGATTCGAGCAAAGTCCAGCCTTTGCTTCCTGAAAGCATTTTGGCAGCTGCCATTGTGAAATGAAAAGATCCATGGGGCCACCACGAATGCCAGATCCATATTTCTAGCTGAAAACATGGATGCAAAGTTATTTTCCCTGCAGTGCCTGGGTGAGGGAATGGCATGGCTGGGAATAGAAAGGAGATTTCCTGATGTCCGTACCCCTCTTGCAGCTACCAAACAGCGTTGAAAACATGAAGCAAGCCAAACGGCATGCACAATTTTGCCTTTTTTTTTTTTTTTTTCCCAGGAAAGCTGAAGGGGGGAAAGAGGAGGAGACAGGAGGGGGAAGTCATACAGGGACAACTGTACCTGCTGGGGGCACAATTTAGTAACTGCGCTGAGTAGAAGGAGCTGCCTGTGCTGCAGATGCCTTGTTATCTGCAGAGTCCTCCCCGTCCGGGAGAGCTCTGCGAAAGGTTTAATGCAAATCTGAGACCCCTGTCATTGTGTGAGGCAGATTAGGGCTCATTTGCATTCTTTCTCCTATAATAATTGCCTAGCAAGGAGTGCCTGTTACCATTAGCTTCATTCTGTTTGCCTGTGATAACGCCATCAGCAATCTCTTCTCCACGGATTATGGACACTGGGAGGAAGGGCAGTGGGCCAAAAATTAAAAAAAATTAAAAAAACCCCAAAACAAAACCAAGAAATCTGTTGGGTTGAGCAGTAGAAAAATGTGAATGCTGAAAAAATGCAGGTAATTGTAGTAATAGGCATTAAGTACAGCAGGAGAAATACCACGAGCTGAAGAGTAAAAGTCACTATTAATCCCTGGTATTGGTGAGGTGAATGGTTACAAATACCAGTTTAGAAAAGCCAGCACAGGATTTAAACTGAGCTTAATCTGTGATGCTTCAGTAGTTTTGTTCTGATTTTGCAGTTGGCTCAAATGGCTCTTCAATGAGCACAACTAGAACTCAGTATTATTGAGATATAACTGTTAATGGCTTAAAAATGATGTGATGGGTTGGAAATGCAGGTGAAATTCAGCAGATTTAGTGCAACTTTGGATCTTGGAACCCACAGAAGACAGTTTTCCTGGCAAATATTTGGGGTATTTTGTGTGTGTTTGTTTCTTAAGGTGAGGGAAGTTAAATAGAAAAGAGAAACAACTAAACATGGAAGACTGAGGGTGCTAAAATCAGCTCTTCACTCTACGTGTGTGTAGAAAGAAGACAAAATCCTCATGATGAATAATTTCTGTTGTTGCCACTCACTCTGTTTGTCCTTGGGTTCTTCTGAAGAAGGTGTTGGGGTCCCTTGTCCACCTTGGGTTCCTTGTGGTTCCTTTCATCAAGTCAGTGAGGTTTTTCTTTAGCTTTGATAGCAAGAGCATAAATTTGGCAACATTTTTAAGATGTGGAGATATATGGAGAGGGCTAAGTGCTGCCTTCAACAGTGTCACTTGATATTTAGTGTTAACCAAAAGTTATATCCCTCTAAATGGTCAGAGGGAATGACAAGAAATTGGAGCTGTTGATATCTTTAAGTCTGGTTTTTTTCCCCCTTTTAGTTTTTCCCACTATAATAATGATAAAGATCACAAACATGACAGATACACTAACATAAAGGTAAACAATTTTTTTTTTTAAAAAGAAAAGTGTGAAAGCACAGAAGCAGGTACCTGTAAGAAACAGGTACTTGTAATTCTAAATACAAACTGAAGGATACCAGTATGTTTTATTTAAAAGCAGCAGCTTTAAACCTTTTGTTCATCTTCAGACCTTTTTCTAGGAGGAGGAAATACAATTTGGTGCATGGCTAGTTCTGTATAAATCATTTACAAGTTGTGCCATCATTACAGAGGAATAAAACTGCAACTGATGTAATTGGAAAGGTCTAATGTGTTCAGTGTGTGGAGAAGGACAAGGGATTTTTGAAGTGCTATCATGGAAAATAATGATTATCTACAGCTAAATGTGAGCTAAACCAGAGCAACATATTTTTACTGTGTGGATAATTGGAGATAATAAAAAAAAAAATCCTGACTACTTAAGAGATGCTGCACTGTACAATATGTGAAGCTGTGTGTTTACATATACATGCACACACAATTTGAAATGTAAAAAATGATGGAGAGATAATATAGCTTCTTACAAGATTTGTTTTATTCCTGCAAATTATTTTTCCCCATATGGTTCTCCTTTAATAGTTAATTTAATGTAGTTACCATATGTATTTTGATTCTGTGGCAATGCATTCCAAGTAATTTGTATTCTGAGCAGTATTTAGGGTTTTTTTCTTTTTCTTCCTTTCTTTCACCCACCATATGTGTATGGGCACGTTCCTGATAGTGAGGCCTCCTTAAGCTGGATGAAGTGCATCAGAAATGAGTTTTCAAATCCCTTTCCTTACTTAAAAGTTGAACTTGGGCTTTGGAGCCCTTTGTTAAAAATCCCCATGAAGGCACACAAGCAGATGTGGGTTTGTTGGAGGAAATATCACCATATTCAGCTCCCTCCTCTCTACAGTGAGGACATACCAAAAACTCCTTGGACATTCTTTACAGTGAGGGTGGTGAAATACTGGAACAGGTTGCCCAGGGAGGTTGTGGATGCCCCCTCTCTGGAGGTGACCAGGCGGGACAAGGCACTGGGCAGCCTGATCGAGTGGGAGGTGCCCCTGCCTATGGCAGGGGGGTTGGAACTCGATGATCTTTAAGGTCCCTTCCAACCCAAACTATTCTGTGATTCTATGATTCTATGCCCAGGTTGGCTCATCCTCATGGGTTGGAGGATCAGCCAGTTGCACCCAGGAGCAAGAAGCCCTTCTTTGCACAGGTTTCTATGTGCTGGTCTGAGTTGTTCTTCAGTTGCTGCATTTGAATGTAAATTTAATCTTTTCCTTTGGGTGAAAGACACATCCTACCTCTCAACAGAAGTTCAAATACCCACTTGTAGAGAAGCAGACGCTGTTGAGCAGGTAAACCTCTCTAGGAAACAGACATCTCAAGGTGGTAACATAGTCTATGTGAGACCAGCTCACTTTCAGAAGAATAATTAGAATCATAGAATAGTTTGGGTTGGAAGGGACCTTAAAGATCATCCAGTTCCAACCNCTATGAGGAGTTTAGTCTAAACCTACCCCCCTCCAATTTCCATCCGTTGTTTCTAGTCCTCCCATCCGATATTATGTTAAAAACTCCTTCCCCTAATTAAAGAAAAAAATTTTAAAAAGTAAGAGTAGAAGGGCTTTGTGCCCTGGACTGCATTAGCAAACAAAAAAACCCACGATTTTTCTGTCTGGTAAGCACACAAATGAATCAAAGGAGCAGTTGTTTATTCCTTGCTATCTTCAGGCTGTCTGTGACTGATTGTCAGGCAATCCTTCCTCTTGTAACAGAGTCCAGATGTGAGCCACTTAATAAAAAAAGGCAAGAGAAGTCACTCTTCCAAAGCAGCAGTAGCATTCTGTGACAGCTCTCAGCTGCAGTTTTGTGCCTCTCCAGGTCTCCTTCCTCTCTTTCCAGCCAGTTGAATAACACGAGGGTACTAACTGGAAAACTGGCTTTGTTATTCTTTGCTTTAACAAGAAGTTCTCACAAGCCTTGTGAAGCACAGTGAGATTTTTTCTTTTTTTTCCCTAAATATTGAAACAAAGTGTGCACACAGCACAAATATCCCTGAAAGGATTCTTAAGCATAATGCTCACAGAGTAACATGGACACCTAAATTACGTGAGCATAACCATACACCCACACAACCTACAAGACTAGACTTATTTTCAGCTGCCTCATTATCAAAATTGCAATTTCTAGAACATAAATTAAGTGAGCTAAAGTGATTTATGGAGCAGAATTTTTTTCAACTCTCTGGTTTCTGCTGAATATTTCCATCTTGGTGACCACAATAATTCTTTGTGGGGAGGGAATAAAAGGATTTTATGAAAAAGGATGAAACTGGGAAGTGTTGCAGAAGGAACATTTCTAGGAAAGCTCATTGTAAAATAATTCTTCTGAGTATATTTACAGCTCTAGTGGTGAATTATGAAGAGATAGCAGAGGGGCTGCATGTTCTTCAGTGAGACCCAAACTAGCATCTAGTGGCAAAATATGTTGTAGGCACAGGACTCAGCTTTCCCCAGTCCACTTTCTGGGTGGAGCACCCTGCAGATAGACTCAAAGAGTGCAAACATTGGGCTCTTTATGTGGTTTTGTGAACTTGGGGTTTGTTTCTTCACTTGTGTACAGCTCTGTTAGGCACAAACATGGTGTTGCTGCAGAGAGAGTGCACGTGGGCGTGCATGTTCTTGGCTCAGCCTTCTTGAGGAGCACCAACACACAGGAGCTGGGACCTGTGGGATGGTTCTGTGTGTTTGGGTGATACAGACAAGCCCTACTGCAGCAGTAGATTTTTATTTTTTTAAACTTAATTTTTTTTTAAACTTTATAATTTTAAACTTTATTTTTTTTAAACTTTATTTTAAACTTTATTTTTTTTAAACTTTAAGTTACGTTCAAAAAATCAATTTTAAACTTTATTTTTTTTAA
>VZTY01006790.1:72341-114980 GCA_013400935.1 Turnix velox | reverse complement strand
TCTATGATTCTATGAATATCTAAACAGAGGCTTGAAATTAATAAATTATAAATAGATTAATTAAATAAATACAACAGCAAAAGTAACTTCTATCAGATCTAGATGATTGAGGCAAATATATTTGCCACTTTTATTAACTTTTAATAAGTTCCTTATTTCCTTTAGCTATAAATACTACTTAATCTCTTGGCATATAAACTTACACGAGTAAGTGTTAAAGTTGATAAGACTTCTATAAATACAACAAATGCTTCTATAAATGCAACTGCATCCTGATGAAGAATAATTATTTTTCTATTTTCTCAAGTCTCTCTGCAATAGATACTTGAATAAATATGAGACAGCATCATTCTAATAAATGACTGTAGGACACGCAACTGAGGAGATGGAAAAATCATTAATTATTTATCATTGTCACATTTGCAATAAAATAATGCTTCAGTGCCACATGCAATGTGGGATAGCATCATTCCCCTAACTTTGAATCATAGAATAGTTTGGGTTGGAAGTGACCTTAAAGATCATCTAGGTCCATCTCCCTTGCCGTAGGCAGGAACACCTCCCACTAGATCAAGTTGCTCAGTGCCTTGTCCAGCCTGGACTTAGCACCTTCAGAGAGGGGGNAAAATTCTACCCCTGCCTTTCTGTAGGTCCTCTTCAGGTATTGATAAGTTACTATGGAGTCCCCCTGAGCCTTCTCTTCTCTAGGCTGAACAACCCCGACTCCTCCAGCTTGTCCTCATAAGGGAGGTTCTCCAGCCCTTTGACCATCTTAATGGCCCTCCTCTCCACCTGCTCCAACAGCTCAATGTCCCTCTTGTTGGAGTTTGATGTTACTGCGAGAAGCACCGGAACCTATTTCACTGATGGTGCTAAAGCACTGATGAGCCTCACCTGTGATCTCATATCCTGATGTAAAAGGAGATCTAGCCTGCATATGGTGCTGTTTTCAGGGTAGGACTTAATACCTCAAGTTTTTCTTTTACAAGCTGTTATTGGCCAGCTACTACTTTCTCCTCAAGAGAACCTTCAATAAAGAATTTCTCCTTTCTCCCTGTTTTTCATTGTCCCACCATGAGTGAAAACTGCCACCCTTCTGATTCCAAGACTTAACTACACCTACTTTAGCTTTCATATCTTGCACTGGAGTTTGTCATTTCAGCATTTGCTACAGTCAAAGAAGAGATGTACTTCTTGTAGCTAGTTTGATGTATGTCAGGCATCAACATTAGGTTTGAAACACCAAGTTTAAAATCAAGCATGCCTTTCAGGACTCTCTTATTTGAGGTTTTTTGGGATTTTTTTCCCCTTGAAGGGGTAGGATTGCACTTTCAGTACTTGATTCCTCCCATTTATTTTAGGCTTTGACTTTAAGGTTGAAATCATTCTTGCTCAAAACAGTACCAATATGCTGTGAACTTAGGTACAAAAACTTTTGATTACTCTCAGAGCTGTCTGGAAGGAAAAGGCATATTTCATAGATGTATTTATTGCAGTCAGTTAAACTTAAAAGTTGTCCCGGTTCAGGCAGGAGGAGGAGGTGATCAAGGACATCCAACACCCTGATGGCTGAAGGTGTGGTATGCATGATTCCAATTACACCTGGCACTGAAGTTGATGCCTTGATGAAATAATTACTGAAGCTTGCAGGAAGATGGAAAGATTCATACATATGTATCACGATCCCTACTGAAATATGAGAGAGCAGCAGCTGACTTCAATTCACAGGGGGACAATGACAAATTTTTTTCTGTCATCCCACAAATTAGCCTTGTCCACTAATTATTACCATAAAAGTGAATAACACATTTGTTCTTGTTTTATATGCAATCTTCCTAGAATTCCTTTGCCTTATATATGTGTAAACACAGAAGTCTGCAGCTTTTTTTTCTCCTTTTAACTCCCACCACCTAAAAAGCATTAGGGTTACCACTGATCCAGGAAAAACAGACTGCCAATGGGGACAGAGACAGCTTGGAAGAGTTGGACTCAGGCTAGAAAGAGATGAGAGAAGCAGCTCATCTGTGAGCTTCACCTTGAGAAGCAGCTCATCTGTGAGCTGAAGGGAACACAGCTCAAAGCCAAAATAGTGTACAAGCTAGTTGTAAAGCCTGCTATTATTTCTCTTCCCTGTACTTGTCTTAAATATAGCAAACAATTTCTTCACTTTAGATTTCATACTGAAAAACTTGTTTTCCTAGGAGGCAGATGTTTTCCGCACAGAGCATCAATTTCATAGGGCCAGGTAAGGTGCAGATGGAGACTCAGTTCCATCACATGATGAGGTGCTGTGAGCATACCCAGCCTCCATCCAGGAGTCCTGGCAAGTCACCAAGACTCTGTTCCCCTGTGTGACAAGGCCAAATGGCAACTAGGCAAGGTGGAGAGAATGTCTCGTGGGCAGGCTGGCAGGGCTTCCTGCAGCAGGTCAGGAGGGATTGTGGAGACAGCCAGGGGCTAAGGCCATCACATGTAACCTACCATCACACATCTCTACCTCCACCAAGTCCAACCCTCAGAAGAAGAACAACATTCAGTTATATACTATTTTCTTGCAGTTAATAGAAAAGACTTGAGTCCAATTTTGTTAACTACCACATATTTTTGAATGCAGAGATGGCCATGGCAGAAAGATTTTAAATCATGTACTCATATCAAGGGAATTCTGAGGTCAAGAGCAACATGTTTGTTTTGGTTTTTTTTTTCCTGATTGATCATTTCTATTCAGAGCTCTGGTTTTGTGCCTACTTTCTGTGTCAGGAGCAGGGCGTGGGTGTTGCAGAGGGCCAGATAATGGACTGTTTGCAGTTGAGGGGAGCAAGTGGCTGCCAGAGGACAATTTTTTCATTTCTTAATTCTATTCACCAGTCTCACCCCTGCCACGGACTATTACTGCGAACAAGTCCTCTATTTCTTTTATACCACTAGATGGTAGTAGCAGGTAAAGTCTTGCTTTTTTTTTTTTTTCCCTCTCTCACTTCCCTTTCTTTGTTTACTGGCTGTGAAGAGTTTTAGCACATTAGTTGCAGTAAAAATGTTTAGGATTTTCTCTCAATGATCAAATCTGTATTATAACGGTACTATAGATCAAAATTCACTGTTTGCAAAATTATCTTTTACTTCCTTTTCTAATCCTCATATTCTCTCCCCACACAACCTTGGCTGAATCTAGAGGGGGTTTACATCACAGACAGCAACGATTATGGACAGAAACCAGCCTCACTTGCCCATAAAATCCCAGTAAAGATTTCCTTACATACCATGAATTACACTCAGCATTTTCAGCAACTGCTCCTTTATATGTATTAAGGGGCCTGGTCTGCTGTTCTGTGGACACCAAAGCAGCCCTTTGCTCTCCTTTGGACTTCTATGACTTTCTTACCCTACTTGCAGGGTTTGGAGGGAGTGGCAAGAAGCATCTTCAGCCCTGGGAGCTCTACAGAAGAATGCCTACAACCTGCCTGTGGGGCAGCTCTTTCTCCTGATACTGTCAGCCCAAAAATCAGGGGAAGGCTCTTGATTTCAAGGATTCTCACATGAAAAACTTTTTTGCCCTGTAGATGCAGTCAACAATTAATAAAGCATTGTTTAAAATTAAAAGAAGCTACCCCAAACCCTCACTAACTTTTCATCAATGTGCTTTTTTCAAAGCTGTTTTGTTTGACCATTATCATCTACAAAGGAAAGAAAACACAGGCAGTGCAGCTGTCATTTGATGATATAAATTATCATCCTGAGCTACTGATCACAGAAGCATCATTTAGGAAGCACTTGATGACCAAAATGTGGGTATTGAAACTGCATTTTCTCCATATATATTTATTATAAATGGACCAAAACAAATTAAGCCCTACAGATATTAAGTACTATATACACTTTTCCAGTCCCTGGGGTAGATGTTCATATTCATTTTACTCCATTAATGTGATCCCAAGGAGGAGTCATATGTTAAAGTGCAGGTCAATTTACTTAGTGCTGACTTGACTTTTTAAATGGATGGCCCCAACTGACAATAATGGCAGCTGAAGGAAAGGCTGTCACCCTGACATTTAGTGAAAAACAAACTTTTTGTAATTCTCTCAATAGGCCTATCTCACAACCATGCATTTCAGCACAAATAAAAATGCCTGCTCAACAGACTGTTCACAACTAAATTCTGCTGGGTATTTTTATCCTTGTTACGTAACTACAGACGAAAAACAAAACCCAAGCAAAGCAAAAGTATATATTCCTACATCTATTTGGGGTAGTCTAGATTAAAGTTTCCATTTTTTCCTATCGCCACATTTACTTCTGTATGGTTCTTTCATATCAACTTCTCTCCATATCTTTTCTTACATAGGATGTCAACACTTTAGAAAAGTACAGTTAAAACTGAGGGTGGGATCCTTAGGTGCTGAAAATCAATATTGGTTGCTTCAATGAACTAAATTTATGCTAATTTGTATTAGTCGCAAAACTGTCCCCATTGGATTTTAATGGCACATCAACATCTGATTTACCTTTTGATAACAAAAGCAGAGGGCAGACAGTTTAAAACAGTCCTTTCCTTTCCACCGAGGAAAGAATGTTTAAGGTTTAATGAAACGTTATTCATCTGGATTTCTCCTTTCAATTCTTAAATACATCCACAGTCTCTCCTGTAACTGCAATACTTCATATTAATTTCCAGGTACCTGGCTGAATTATAAAATGTTCAGAGAAATGACTGCATTAATAAGGCAAATCTCTGTCTGAGGAGAAATATGTTCTTACAGTTAAATCATTTGTGCTGGCATTAGGCATTTTGGACCTCCTTGATGCTGTTCCACAGGCTTTCTGTGTATTCTTAAACAAGCCACCTACAAAATGGCCCCTCCAGCCTAACAATAGGCATTTGGTGAAAGCCTCACATTGGGAATTTTGCAGACCTGCACTCCACTGCGGTTTGTGCTCCTATGTGGTATCTGCTTCTCATTGTGAAAGGCCAAGTTAGGTTCCATCAAGTACAGTTCTTGTCTGCCGGACTCCAAATGTATCTTTTCTTCCCCAAAACAGAAGGATATCATTCATACTGCTTACTGGGACCAGTCTTCCAAACCATTCCCAGACATGATGCTAGATGGTGCAGGCTAAAACCAAGCTGGGAGAGCTCTGTCTGAGCCTGTTCATTAGTGCAGACAGAGCACTGTAAGAGAGAACAAAATACCTGCAAATGATGCCTCAATGCTGGAAAGGATATGGAAATAGGAATACCTGACTTGACTAAAGCTAAACTTTCTTGTCTGGTTAGGTTTGTTCAAATGGATCCAGGGATTTCATTCTCCTGATCTGCTCTGCACTGATTAGGCTCCATTTGCACTCCCCAGTTCAAGAAGGGCAGGGAACTACTAGAGATAGTCCAGCAGAGGGTTATGAAGATGATTAAGGGATTAGAACATCTCTTTTGTGAAGAAAGGCTGAAAGACTTGAGCCTTTTCAGTCAGAGAAAAAGAAGGCCAAAGGGGGATCTAATCAATGCTTATAAATACTTAAAGGGTAGGTGTGGAGAAGATGGAGCCAGTATTTTTAAAGGGTACTCAGCAACAGGACAAGAAGTAACAGGCACAAACTTGAACACAGGAAGTTCCATCTAAGCATGAGGAGGAGATTCTTTACTTTGAACATGCCAGAACACTGGAAAAGGCTGCTCAGAGAGGTGGTGTCTCCACCTCTGGACACATTCAAAATCCACCTGGATGTGTCCCTGGGCAACCTGCTATAGATTAACATGCTCTGACATGGGGGTTGGACTAGATGATCTCCAGATGTCTCCTCCAATGCCCATCATTCTTTAATTCCTCATGGCTTCTGACACTATCAGGGTTTTGCTGGACAAGAAGTAAAACAACCGTCTGACTACTGTGGGTCAGAATTACTTTCTCATGGTGAAGAAACTCATCTGTGTGGGAAAAAACTGACTGTGGCTTTTTATTGAGCCGAGATATTTTGTTTTAACCCAGTTCAGTAGGAACTTGGTTTCTGCAACCACAAAGTGTCATATAATTGGTTTTGTAGTTTCAGCCTCCTCTATCTCCTGTGGTTAACTCCCAGATTAGACTGTGTACATGGTTACAAAGCACTCACTGCTCTCACTGTCATCCATACAGCTGTGACACAGTGCTGTAGATACGGCCTGAGCCCGGGGTCATACCCACCAAGGAGAGAATGACACAATAGGCGTTTCACACTCCAAACCCCATCAGGCAGTGCAGTGCTGCAGAAATATGTTGCTTTTGTGCTCAGCTGGGGCAAGATGAAATGCTCAATTGTTTCAGAATCCATGTTTTTCAGAACATTCTGTTTCACAGTACACGTTGACATTTTGACTTCTTGTCCCAAAGTAGATGGAAATTCCAGCTTTTGTTCAGCCCTTGCAGCAGCCTCTAGCTCCAGCTATAATAAAAGCAAAGCAATTACAATAACACAAAAATAGCTTTTAGCAGTTACATTTTCAATGATGCCTTGTACAGCAGTAACAATATCTTAAAATTAAGCTTTATTCTTTGCAGAATACAAAAGATTTTCAGATCTTCATCACAGAAAATGGCTAGTTCCTATTAGTTGTGTTATGTTTTTATTATCTGTGTCATGTTTTGTGTATGCTATGTATTTCTTCTTTGCCTGACTCATGACAGGACTTTCAATGCAAAGTATAAAGTACATTCTGCTCTCAGTTACTCTGGTGCAACTGCATCGATTTCAGGGGCTGTGCTGAGCTGTGAGTTCTGTTCCCACAGATGCGTGTTCACACACTCTGCAGTCCTGCAGATTTGCTCTCTGTTGTGTTCCTTTGGGACACAATTTCCAGAATGAGTCAAGATGCTTAAAAAATTTAGTTGCGGTTGTTTGCTCCTGACAACAGTCAAAATTCATCAGAGCTTTTCACTCTCACTGACATCATGGTTACTTCTTTATAAAGAAAGATAAATTTAAAAAATTAATTCCAGGAAAGGTTATTATACCATGTTGTCTTATTGCTCCAAGTGCATCTAAGTTCTGTTTTGAGATCAGATCACTGTGCTGTTTGTTTGCAGAGAGGGAATGATTTTGCAATATAGAAAGCACTGCCTAAAGGATAATGAAGATAATGAATTAATGTGGGCTTAAGAGCAAAATTCTTTCTTTCATAAGGCATATGAGGAGTACCTCCTAAGAGGCTAGCTTGTCTGGCTATAGCTTTGTAATTCACAGAAAAGCTCCACATATAAACATCTGTCTACCTGCTGCAAGGTATCACAATGAGCTATTTTTTAAAATTCAGCTGTGATTTTTTTTGTTGCTGTTGTTGACATAAGAGTTGGTTAACAGACTGTCGTACTAGACTATCACACCTAAAATCACAGTTTTTCAGAAACATATTTTTCAGAAACATATTCTTTTAATGCATAGGGCTTAAAGTACTTCATCCTCTGAAGCACTCAGGCTGCCTGTTTGAAAGTCAGTGACATATCAAAGAGCAGAAGAAACACTAAGATAGAACTGGAGTACCTCTTGATGTCTCAGGACTAGCCTATTTCATCAACAACAATGAAATGGATTGGAATCTCTGCTAAGCAAAAGTCTTCCCATCTTTTCTCTACCATTTTTGCAGTGCTTTGTAAGCTTTAAAGATCAAATATGATTTGCACATGCAATGTCATCATATTGAAGGCAAATTCCTGATCAGCTAGTTGCAGATTGAGTTCTCACGTGTTTCTGTCAGAATTGTGAGCATCCTTTGCTCATTTAAATGAGTAGTGAAAAAAAGGCAATATGCTCAAAATAATTTCTAGTGTAAATGTGATTCTGTGTAGCTGTATTACAGACATGAGGTGTCAGAAAATTTTTCCAACCATTTCTACTGGCGCAAGGCAGGGGAAGATTCACAGAACATATCAAAGGCTTCATCCTCAGTGTGAGTGCCCACATGCTGCTCAGATGTGCCCAGGCTGTCCTCAGTTTCATACAGTGCCTTGCTGTAGATACCATGCACCTCAAATTCCTGCACTTACATACTCAGCACTCAGATCTGTGGGTGCATGCTGCAGATTTCCTGCTGTCAGAATGTGTGATACTGAAGAAATGACTTGTGAGTTTTGTGGGACACCTTAGTTTTTCTTCACAACTTCAGTAAAGAGATAAGGCTGCTTTGCGTCACAAGTGGAAGTCCAAACCTTCAATGAAAAGTCCTGTTTTTGAGATGAATCAGTAACTGATCTTTATGGGTTTGTTATGCATGAAGGACAAGTTTAGCATATAAGCAGCAGGCTGGACATGATTCAAGAACAATGCAATAGCTGTGCAATTCCTTTGCATCCAGTAGTACATATCAGGGATGAGAGCAAAGTTAGAGAATGGGAACATACCATTTTTGTTCTGAGTAGGGGAAGCAAAGTGTCCAGGTGAAGGACTAGACTTTCTAAAAATGCTGGAGGAATCATGTCCCAGTTTCAAATGAAGGCAATTACACAGGTTGATGACTGCACTGCTGGAAATGGATAAACCAGATTAGAACAGGTAAGTGCATTACCAATTTTGTACTGGAAATTTACAATGGGATGTTATCATGGTTTACAGCAACCAGAGATCTGGGTGACATAAGGAATATAACTTAGTGAAATCAAATTTTATGATTGTCACGGGTATGGCCATTATTTGCCCTGAGGAACCAAAAGTGTCAGAGGCAAAACAGACTTCACCTTGGGTCTGTTAAGCAAGTGGTCTTAATTGCAGGTTCATTCACATGCATGTGGGAAGCAGAGGCAAGATGTGCAATGCTAAGCTATTGAGGAAGTCTGGCATGTACAGTCTGAGACAAATTGGAACACATTTTCCTCTTAACATTTTTGTTATCGGTGAGGTGTTGGTGCCAACAATTACTCTGGAGGGCTGACTTTGTCTTTGTATGTGTTGCAATAAGAAGTTTAAGTTAACAACGAAGCAGTTTCAGTAATACAGCAGAGAGCACACTGAGTGAATTAAATGGAGTATGCATTTACATAGCAGACATTAAGTAAAAGAGCATTTGGATAAATGTGATAAATATCATCCAGATTGTAGTTCTCTGCGCTGCAATTTCAGGGGGAAAATTTCAGTGCTTTTGACATAAAGAATAAGGAGACTCACAGCATCTGGATTGGTCCAAAGCCCCAGATGAATATAGCCCTCACTGCTGAACCAGGCTCAGAACTAGCACAGAGGTCATCACATTTTCCTCCATTATCTTGACAGAGGGATGATGGGGACAATGCTCAGAAAATCATGTTATACTTGAACAAAGAAATAGAATGGGCACCCTGATATATTAATTTTTTTTAAAAAGTTATTCCAAGTTATTCTATATGTTCTGTTATATAACAATGCATTGGTGGGTTATTTTGTAAACACTTTGTAAAGTTATCAGAACTGCATGGAAAGAGCAACTATTATCTCAAGATAAGCAGGGAGAGCTGTATTTGAGGATTAAAGTATGGTTTCTGAATTTCAAGTCTGTTGCCTTTTATCTTGATTTTGATATGTAGAAGGGACTGTCATAATCAATTTCATTTAACATCTGTGCCTGAGAGCAGTATGAGACATCCCTTGTGCAATCTAGAAGATTTGTATGTTTTGCGACTCAGTAAAAAACATTCTTACACTTTTCATCACATTTCTTTATTTGATGGTATCTTCAAAACCATCATTATGTAGAAAAATATATGATAGAGAGTAGCGGAGCCCTCTAAGCAAGGAAATATGGGGACCTGAAATAAATCCATATGCCAGTTATAGCCATTATGCTCTCTATCCTATTTGTTACGACTAGTGGAGAAAAGAAAGAACCTTTTCTTTTAAGATATTCAGATGAATTTATTGCACTGTGAACAACAGAGTGACTAGAAATGTAGATAAAGGCACTGTCTCAAGAATTACCTTCTGTGATTAGGAAAAAAAAGGGACTAATCCTAAATGAGAGAAGGAGTAATCAATAGGGGCAGAATGTCCCTTCCACATTCCATTTTTCTCTACTCTCCCCTGCTTTTCTGATGGCATGAATTTCCCTGAGAGGATGCACAATGACTCATTTATTCTTGCAGTATTACACTGTTCCCAAATTATTTAAATCAGAGTATTTTCAGCCTAATATTAGCTGAGCAAGAAATGCTAGCTCTCTGGAATACCTCCCAGAGAGCAGTGAAAATGAGGAGGACAGGCTACAGTTACTGCCTGGAAATTTTGGCCCTTATCATCACTGCACATTACACTGGCCAATACGCTCTTAAAACCTGTACAGTGCTTTTGTTGCAAAGGCATAAACCCAGGAATGACTGGTGTAACCACTCAATGAAATCAATTGCATATAAACCCTACACAGGCTATGAAAATAACTCCATAATCACAGTAAAAATTGCAAAAGTCTGTTTATGAAACAGGTTGTATGTTGAGGTTTTTTTCTTCTCTCTGCCTACCATTTTGAATACCTGAGATCAGAAGGGATGTCACTGGAAGCAGGAGATGGAAGATTAATCATGAAAAGTCATTTTATGTTCACCGCGCTTATGTGAAATGAAGCGCACTACAGAAGTAAACTGTTTCCTGTAGCAGTATATGTATTGACTCAAACACTGGAAATTCCTCCCAAACATTATATTTATGCTCATGTTCATCTTTATTTATATTATTGTTATAGTGATATTATATGTACTTAAAAGTGGTAATAAATAGGATAAGTGGCTTTAAAAGGTTATGGGTGTGTTTCAAGATCATGCACTCACCTGCCTGGGTACTAGTGTCATTCCTAGATCTGTCCCTATGTAATTTTTTTCTTTTTTTATTAAAAAAATTATCTTCTATATCAGCTTTCCTAGTTAGCTGTCTGATTGTAGCTGGTCCGTGTTAGCTTCACCAAGTACCTGGGACAACTCTTTGACCTAATCTCTTGTCCATATTAAAGTACCCAGTTGAAAAGTGGAGTGGGGCAGATGGGAAAGGCTGTGTGCTGTGGGTGCTGAGCTGGGCATGCTTGTACTCTCTGTTGCAAAAACACAAACTGGGACTTGTTGTAAGCTTACACTAGGAGATTTATATTCCACATGCTTGATCTACACACACTGCTGAACTCTAATTCCTCTGTACTTCCCCAGATAAATTATTATCATGGTGGTAAGTTATCTTTAACCTGCCATAGCAGAGATTAGCTGTGAGTGGTTCATGGTTCAGATGGTGAATACAGTTTTCTCAGAGACAGACGCCTTCCTGAAATCAGACCACTGGGAAAAGCCAATGCATAGAACATCAAAGGAACAGAATACAAAAACGCAGAATATATGATAG
Organism: Turnix velox; assembly: GCA_013400935.1. Classification (NCBI taxonomy): domain Eukaryota; kingdom Metazoa; phylum Chordata; class Aves; order Charadriiformes; family Turnicidae; genus Turnix; species Turnix velox. Next base: position 103,667 of record VZTY01006790.1, on the reverse strand, counting down.
CAGTGCATTCTAGTTCAGGTATGTGCTAAAGCTTATTCATGATCTTTAGTAGTAACACAAGCTAAGACATCTGATTGTTGATGCATCAGGTTGCAATTATGTTCAGAAATAGGAAGAGCATAAGGTTCACCTTTATGAGCATGAACACAGAGATAGCCCATTTTGCTGTCATGCAGAAACACTCATCCAGAACCAATACTCAGCTGATTATATAGCACTGCTACTGATGGGCCAAATCATGCCTGCAAAGACATCCTCGCTAGCTTCAGTTATGATTAAATATGACCTACTGGATTATCAATGCACCTTGAGTTAAGCTGGTGAGGGAGAGATCAAGATCCTTTGGAATGCAAGAAAGATACAAATCTTATCAGGAAGAAGGATTACAAGTGAGATTATCAGGAAAACAGAACAAAATAGAACTAAATAGCAGTTAATGTACTAGAGTTCCAGAAAGTTCTCAATTCATTTAGCTGGTGAAGTATTTTGGAAAAAAAAATGAACAGATGTTGCAGGTAAAAGTCAAAACCAAGGAAGCAGAAAAATAACTATTTACGGTGTAAAATACTCATGGTACCAAAGGCAAATATGATCTTGTGATGTAAGAAATAATCACACCATGATTAAAAATAAAAGAAGACCACATAAGAGAAGTTTCAGAAGCTGATAGATCGTAATTTATTTTGATGGTTCTACACCATGTTTCTGATAAACATGAAGCATAAACAACACAAGAAGGACATGGAGCTGTTGGAAAGGGTTCAGAGGAAGGCTACAGGGATGACTGGGGGCTGAAGCACCTCTCCTATGATAACGGGCTGAGAGAGTTAAGGATGTTCAGCCTTGGAAAGGTTCCTTATTGTGGCCTATCAATACCTGAAGAGGGGCTACAAGAAAGCTGGAGAGGGTCTATTTGCCAGGACATGTAGCAACGGGATGAGAGGCAATGGCTTTAAACTAGAGCAGAGCAGATTTAGATTGGACATTAGGAAGAAGTTCCTCACCATGAGGGTGGTGAGGCACTGGAAGAGGTTACCCAGAGAGGTGATAGAGGCCTCATCCCTGTAGACATTCAAGGCTGGTCTTGAGCAACCTGATCTAGCACAGGATGTCCCTGCTCACTGCAGGGGGGGTTGGACTAGATGACCTTTGAAAATCTCTTCCAATTCTATGATTCTATGATAAAGAGAAGCAGGAATGTCAAAGATGCATGAGAACTTAGGGCATGTCTGAGACTGTTTTTCATTGTCATTATATGAGAGGACAGTGGGTTATGACAACTTTTAGAAAGGAGGAGGGTTGAGAACTTAGAACAGTCTTCATGAATTGAGTGTGCCACAAAGGAACAAAAGAGAATATACTTAGGAAAACAAGCAGTCATATGACACTTTGACAATGACACATTGGAAGTCAGTAGGACTAAAATGTAGATCTCTTAATGCAAAAAGACTATCTTTACCACAAAACCATTTATCTTCTGCTATGTTCCACAGTTTCATCACCACAAACTACTATGAATAATTCAGGAAGCACTTTGACACCGGTCTCATTAATAAGACATATAATCACAGACATGCTGAAATAATGATGAAGAAAATGCAGAAGAACTCAATAAATATCTAATTTCATAAGAAGGCAAAGAAGTACTTACCAGCCCATTTCTAGTAAAGAAGAAGGATGTTAAACTGAATGCCTCTGAGGTGTGGACATTAGAGAACAAATGAGTTAGGTTAATTTTTAATAAATCTCAGATTATTAAGGAAATTTCAGAGACAAAAACATTTAGTCAATGTTCAAAAAAAGGTTAGTGCCTTAGCCAATAGGTCTTTTAGCATGGAGACATCCTGGGCCAAATAACAGAAAAACTGGTAAAAGACAGAATCTATAGCAAGAGGTATGAATAGAATTTCAAGATATTAGATCAGTCTGATCAAACGAGTCTCTTTTTTTGCAGTGCAGATTTGTTTGATAATGGATGTGTGGAAGAGGGGTCTGTAAGGTATTTGCTTTAGTGTCACATGACAATCTTATTAAACAAGTATTTCTAAGAGCTAACAAAACCTGGATTTCTAGCAAATTGTGTCTCTTGGTTAATTGACTGTTCAACAGTATTACACTTAGATTTTCTGTTTACTCTGCATATATCAACACAGGGCTAATATTTCTTACCACTGGGTATTCAAAATGACAAACTTGCTGTCAAAGATCTTTAACCATAGAAACTACCCAATGGATTCAGAAATTATTGATAATTATATTTGAACTCTAGTAGTGTTTTCTTACAGCAATCTACTTTTACAAACTACATTTATGTTTAGGATATTAATCTTTCTGCAAAAGTGCTTATAAAGGACAAACAGTCTAAAAAATTATGAGGGTAGTAAGAGAAAAAAACAGGCACATTTCTTCCATGGGAATAAGTCTACCCTGATCACTGTAAAATCCTAACAAAAAACAGTTCTTACAGAGGCTGGAAACTTTCCATCTGGCATATCTCAGAAAGATCAGTAAGAAGTCATAAACAAATAAAAATATTCCTAAATAAATTTCTCAGATGTTACTATTAGAAAATAGCAGTTTATTCTACATGGTGAAGAAATACTAGCAAGCATAGGGAAGCCATGGGAGCCATCTATAAAGTGGATCATTAAAAGCACATTTTTAAGAAAGCCGAGTTGAACATCTATGAACAAGGAACCAAGCAATAGTAGAGAAATGAGGCATGTACCCTGGAAAGCATTAACTTCAAGAATGGCTTAGAGATGACAGTGAAGAACTAATTCACTATGAGGTAACCATGTGATGCTGTGGGAAAGGGGGCTTATTCTATCTGGGATATGACAGTAGCATAAAAATATTTTACATAAACCCAAAGAAGGAACAACAAACAGGTTTTTAAATCAGACATAGCTAATGCCATAATCCATATATCTGAGGCAAATATGGTTTTACCAGGCTATCTAAGTGCATGCTTTAGGAAGAAGGAAACTTCAGAAGTTGGCAAAGGCACCTAAAATCCAGGATTTTGAACTTTTTACTACCTATTCTTTGACTTGAAGACAAACTGACATGCTCTAGCCACTGCCATACTATTTGACTCTCTTTTAGTGCAAGGTCTCTGACCCAGGAGCTTGCTATGCCCTGGGTGCCAAAACAGCATTGAGAATTGTTCCAATAGTTTCAGCAAAGGCATACATCTTGGCTTCTTATTGTTTGAATGTGTCAACTCAGTGACTCAGAAGTCATCAAGGTGTATTGCAGAGGGCTCTACAGTAATTTATCCTCTTGGGAATCCTGAACCCACATTGCAAACAAATACCATAATTTTTTTCCTTGCAAAGTGGGCACAGCCATCATGGAGCAGTGTTCTCCTACACATCTCACCCTTTGATTAAGTACTTTCTGGTGTGCCCTGCAGCCCCTGGCTTCCAGGGTGACTATATCAAGTCAATCACTGAAGCACCTGAACCATCCCTACTACTTCCATCCTTCTCTACGCCCACACACATGGCATTCTACTATAAAACCCACGGAGGGATAAGCTTCTTCATTCCAAGACCTTGTAGAAGGACATAGAAAATGGTTTAGCCCAGAGAGGAAACATTTGCCTCAAAGCATCCTAGCTTCTGAGCATTTTAATGTGAAAAATGTGCTTTTGTATCTACTAAGTCTCATGGGGAGAAAAAAATAAAAAAAAAAGAAAGAAAAAAACCATTACATGTGGCTATTTCCTAGGGAGTCAGAGAACTAATGTACCACAGTTTCTGATATACAATGGCACAAATCTCTGGATATTTCTGTATCATGCAAGAAGTCTTTTCTGGGGCCCAGGCTTCATATGCCCTTTTGCAGATCTTATTTGCAGTCCTCAAATAAGAATTAAATTCCATCCACCTTTTTATGCTTGCATCTTCATAGTTAATGGAATCCTGAGACATCATCTAATCAATATTCACTTATCTAATACATTCACAGAAGTAGAATGCCATAGAAAATGGAAGATTTTTGCTTTTATCCATTTAATGTAATTTACTCTCTGCGTATAAAGTATGTTATTAAAGCATTATGATCTGAAATCTGATTTTTCAGCAGACTAATGAAAGGCATATATATATTCCATGACTATAAGTCTGACAAATTTCAATTTTTCAGCAGTTTTCATTGCAATGTGAGAGCTGTTCAGATGAAGAATGAATAAAAGGGCTTTCTTACCTCCTCACACAGACAGTTATTTCCAGCTTGAAAATTTCACAAGTTTTTTCTTCAGAATACTCCCTTGAATTTGAGAATATCAGATTTCATCTGAAAAAAGTAAAACTTGGAAAAAAATGTTCATAAACTGTTGTATGTTGTACTTTTACACAGCTGAATAAATAATTTTACCATAGAATTTTAGCAAATGTTAGCATACCCATCACCTTTAATTTTTCCTATTAATGTATCACAGTATCAGCTAATTTTATGGCCCACTAATCTTTTATCATATAATGTAATGACAGTGTCAGTTAGTTACTTGCCACCAGATAATATGAATGGATTATGGGAATAACTGATCAAATATCTGTTAGAATTGATACTAATGGGTAAAATATTCTGCCTTTCTGACATGCCACTTCTTTGAAATTAAAAAGATTAAATGCCTCATGCCCCTTTAGGGCCCAGAATTTGCTGTTATTCTGCTTATTGTGCACTGTGTGAACCAGTTCATTCCCAAGTTCAGCAACTCCAGTTAATTTATTCTATTCTTTTTAGCTTCTAGCATCAACAGTGATTAAAAGAGGCTCTGTTGTACTATTGCTTACATTTTGCATTTGTACTACACATCTGTAGCTGTGTTTTATATGATGTTCTGAGCAAGCAATCACAAGTTAATGGGAGTTTCCTGACTGACTGAAATGGGCTTTGAGCTCAGTTCTTAACCAAGAAAAACATTCTTGCAACCATCTTTCCCAAATTCCTGATGTCTTCCCTCTCTTTCATGGACAAAAAGTTCCAGATCAGCAAAAGATGTTAGGGCAATATATTGCATGCCCTTATAATTTTCAAGTCACTGCTATAAGATGCAAATACACTGCTTAAAACATTTTTTTTCAGCCATCCATGTTGCATACTTGACCCTCTTTTTCATTGTGTTACAGGTTACAAATATATTAATAATTTATTCTCTTAATATGCAATTTATGGTAAATTGGGTGTCTTAGAGAAGAAGGGCAAAAGTGCACTGCCAGAAGAAAGGGGTCAGCATAATCATGGGCAAGGCAGTACTCATAATGAAAAATAAAAGACTGCATCCCAGTAGAGAAATTATAGGATCCTTTATCTATTGTCATGTTCTAATGCTGGAGGAGTTTCTCCTCCTGAAACCTTTAAAATGAAGGAAGGAAGGAAGGAAGGAAGGAAGGAAGGAAGGAAAAAAATAGACAGAAACCCCATCTCAGATGAGTGAGGACTACTCATCTAAGCAAGGAGCTGGAGAATCAGCATGACCAGGAACTCAAGAATCAGCATGACCAGGAACTCAATTTTTCAAATACAGATGGATCATCTGAACTTGCTAAATCAGAAAATCCTCACATGTTTACAGTATTGAGACTTTAACCGGCTATCTCTTTCTCTGTATGATATCAAATAATTAATTGAACAAACACTGAAATTAAAATATAATCTCTTTTTAACATGTTTACTTAGTTATGTAAGGAAGACCAGGACTTGTGAACATTTCATACAGTATTTGTTAGGCCGGTTTATTTTTTTCACTTATATATTGTTTGCTCTGCTTTTTCTTTCACTTAGTTTTGAAGGGTTTTGATGCAAATAGGCTGCCTCAGGAGACAGTTGTCCAGAATATTTTTTTTTACTTTGATTTCTAAGGAATATTTTTCCTTATGCATTCATGCATCAGTATGTTTAACTCTATATACATCTTCTGCCCTGCAAATGCCTGCAAGCCCTAGTAAAAAAGGATCCGCATTGCACCAGGTGATATGTTAATACAAACCAAAGTAATAAAAATTCAAGATTCATAGAATCATCTAGGTTGGAAGGGATCTTTTAAATCAAGTCCAACTGTTAACCTAGCTTTGCCAAATCCACCCCTAATCCATATCCCTCAGAACCACATCCACCTGTCTTTTAAATGCCTCCTGGATTGGTGATCCAGCCATTTCCCTAGGCAGCCTGTTCCAACATTTGGTAGCACTTTCAGCAACAAAATTTTTCTAATATATGTCTTAAACCTCCCTTGGTGCAACTTGAGGCCATTTCCTCTTTTCCTAAATGAATCACACATAAGATAGAATATAATCATTAAATACACAAAGTTGGAAGAGACTTTCAAAGGTCATCAGTCTATTCCCCCCACTCCCACAGGAAGAAGGGACATCCTGCACTAGATTAGGTTTCTCAGAGTCTCATCAAGCNGTTAACCTAGCTTTGCCAAATCCACCCCTAATCCATATCCCTCAGAACCACATCCACCTGTCTTTTAAATGCCTCCTGGATTGGTGATCCAGCCATTTCCCTAGGCAGCCTGTTCCAACATTTGGTAGCACTTTCAGCAACAAAATTTTTCTAATATATGTCTTAAACCTCCCTTGGTGCAACTTGAGGCCATTTCCTCTTTTCCTAAATGAATCACACATAAGATAGAATATAATCATTAAATACACAAAGTTGGAAGAGACTTTCAAAGGTCATCAGTCTATTCCCCCCACTCCCACAGGAAGAAGGGACATCCTGCACTAGATTAGGTTGCTCAGAGTCTCATCAAGCCTGGCCTTAAATGTCTACAGGTATGGGGTCTCCACTACTTCCCTGGGTAACCTGTTCCTGTGCCTTACCACTCTCATGGTGAAGAACTTCTTCCTAATGTCTATTCTAAATCTGCTCTGCTTTAGTTTAAAACCATTGCCTTTCATTTTGTTGCTACATGCTCTGACAGCCTCAGTACCCAGCAGGTACTGGTAGGCTACTATGAAGTCTCCTCAAAGCCTTCTCCAGGCTGAACAGCCCCAACTCTCTCAGCATCTCTCATGAGAGAGATGCTCCAGTCCCCTGATCATCCTCATGGCCCTCTTCTGGATCCTCTTTAACTGGTCCATGTCCTTCTTGTGCTTAGGGCACCAGAGATGGACGCAGTACTCCAGGCTAGGTCTCAGGAGAGCAGAGTAAAGTGGCAGAATCACTTCTCTCAATCTGCTAGCCATGGCTTTTCTGACACAACCCAGGATATGGTTGGCAGTGGATGTACTTTGGCAGAATTCATGCATGAAGTTACAAGACTCATATAGACACAGCTTCCTTGGAAGCAGGAGCATCTCACAGTAAGCTAAACACATTATTACTATTTATAAGGGAACAAAACATAATTAAACATAATGTTAATTATGTTAAAACATAACTATTAATAGCAATTATGTGCAGCAAGTTGTGGTGAAATGCTGACTAGAGGCTGACTAGAGGCTGACTAGAGGAGAACTACGTGGAATTTCCATTCCTTTTATCTCATGAAACATATCAGGTTTGACCCTGCTGAGACCTTAACCAGGCTGGGTCATTACTCCCCCAGCAGTGCCCTAACTCCCTCAGCCTCCTTGGAGCCCATCCTTTGCCTCTCTCCATATAACCTGGAGCTCAGAATTTGTTTCCATGAGGTGAAACGTACCACAGGGCACAAGGCCAGCCCAAGGGTGAGTTGCTGAAGTGGGTGGGTGAGCCCAGGGCTGCCCTGGTTGTGCTCCATCCATTCCTCCGGGTGTCCCAGAGGAGATGGGACACACAGTTGGTTTGTTTACAACAGTTCCATGCAAATTTGTCCTCTGTGTATGGGATCGCAACACTTCATGTCTGCTTTTGGCTGTCAGGGTGACATCAAGGGTGCTCAGGCAACTGCAAGAACAGTGTTTTGCCTGTTTAAATCAAATCTTTCTCTGGCACATTATTTCTAGCTGAGGAAGCTGCTTTCGGCACAGCTTTGATGGATGCTTCACTGTGTGAAAGGAGGAGCAAATCCCTGACCCCAGGAAGGCTAAAGCCCTGACCTGCAGCATGATGAATGAGCAGCAGATTGAAGAGGTCTTGTGAGGGTTTTCTCTCTGCCCCCTTGAGTACCTTTATACTTGCTCCATCATCCTTTCCGCAACAGTTTGGCTGGAAGCTTGCATGTTTCCAGATTTGTCAGCATACCTCTGGTTGCAGTTCATGTCCCTCTTCTCCCAGCCTCTCCTAAGACCTCTGCCATGAGATCTGGGGGAACAGACTTTCTGCATGATGTACAGCAACGTGGTCAGGAGCTTCTGTGGCCTGACTGATGCTGGGTGTGGTTATATTTGACCTTGCATTTCCTTTCTTCCTATTTATTTTGCTTTCTCGTAACCCTCTATTTGTATTCTCACTAATTCTTCTTTCCAGAAGGAAATTTGTTTAGAATAAGAGCTGTCAGATGTCATTACATATTATCAGGAAACTATGTTTAAGAACCTGCATATTTCAGGGCACACTGATCCATAATGCTTGCATATTAAATATATCTTTGCATTTATATATCTCCATTTCTTTTGAAGCATTGCCAGTTGTTGAACCACTTGACTGTGAAGAGTGACTGTGAAGAGGAAGCCAAAACTCAGAAGGAAAATGGTTCAGTGCCTGATCACCTGTCCCCTTTGCTACAGTAAAGCTTATTGTTAGCTGTTATTTCTAAAACTATAATATTTGTACAAGCAAAACCAGAACACATCTGCTGTTGTGTTTAAAGTAGCTCATGTTCCCTATCTATCAAGTGGTATTTAGTTGAACTTAGCAATAAAATAATAGTAATAAGCACTATGCTTTCATGCAATGTTATTGTTGTAACAATATTTTTAACACTTGCTTATTCTTGGAAAAATGAAATTATTTTAATTTGCCATTAAAAGAAAATTAAGGAGTATCTCAAAACACACTAGGAATTCATCAGCATAATATATATCAAGTGGGACTTTATTAGTTGTTCCAAGATATAAACACCAGTTAACAATTTTGCTATTGAGATTGAAGTCCAGCAAGGTATGATGGATGCTTTTGTGCACATTCTTCCTGTTAATTTTCTCTGTAGCTCCTGTAGTTTAGTAGAGCTTCTGAAATCAGTTTTTATATTGATTTTGACCACAAGAAATAATTTTTTGCAGCATCAGGCACATTTCTTTTGAAACATAAATCTATATGTGCCTATTCATGCACTCACATGTGAAAGAGAAGGGCACATACAATAAGAGGTAGTCTTGAAGTGAACAGGACCTCAGAGGGAGGAGATCTTTCCTTCTATCCTGCTTTATGCATTTTCTCTTTGACCTTAGGGATAAAAGTTAATGTGGTTCAGTTTCTTTCCTTATCTGTAAAATAGTGATCTAAATATGTGCCTGGCTTGCAGAAACACTGTTTACAGTAAGTTGTTTCCTCTGGCAATAAACTGTCTGACACGTACTGATGGAGAGTTACTTTGTGCACTACCCCTCAGAGAACACTATCAATATGAAATCTAGTCAGTTAAGAGTGTTCTTTCGCAACAGGGATTAGCTGACCTCCATTTGCACTGTGTGTGATGCCCTTGAAAGGGGTATTTCACTCCTGCACCAGGGTTTATGTGGCTGGTAGCATGATCAGCCAGGTCTGGAAACTGATCTGACTTAAAACCAACCTGGCAAAACTCAGAAACAGAAAATGCTTTGGACCAGTGCTATTTAACATCTTCGTAGGAGATATGGACAGTGGGATCGAGTGCACCCTCAGCAAGTTTGCAGATGACACCAAGCTGTGTGGTGCAGTTGATAAACCTGAAGGAAGGGATGCCATCCAGAGGGACCTTGACAGGCTTGAGAGGTGGGCCCAAACCAACCTCATGAAGTTCAACAAGGCCAAGTGCAAGGTCCTGCACCTGGGTCAAAGCAATCCCAAGCTGGGATCCAGGCTGGGTGGAGAGTGGCTTGAGTGCAGCTCCGTAGAGAAAGACTTGGGTGTGTCAGTTGATGACAAACTCAACATGAGCCAACAGTGTGCACTCGCAGCCAAGAAGGCCAACCAAATCCTGGGTTGCATCAAGAGGAGTGTGACCAGCAGGTCAAGAGAGGTGATTTTACCCCTCTACTCGGCACTGGTGAGACCCCACCTGGAGTTACTGTGTCCAGTTCTGGAGCCCTCAACACAGGAAGGACATTGAGCTGTTGGAGAGGGTCCAGAGAAGGGCCACGAAGATGATCAAAGGGTTGGAGCAACTGCCCTATGAGGACAGGCTGAAGGAGTTGGGGTTGTTCAGCCTGGAGAAGAGAAGGCTCAGAGGGGGCTTATAAGTACCTGAGGGGGTCCTACAGAAAGGCGGGGGAAGGAATTTTTAACATAATATCGGATGGGAGGACTAGAAACAATGGATATAAATTAGAGGGGGATAGATTTAGACTAGACATAAGAAAGAAATTCTTTACAGTGAGGGTGGTGAAATACTGGAACAGGTTTCCCAGGGAGGTTGTGGATGCCCCATCACTGGAGGTGTTCAAGAATAGGCTGGACAGGGCACTGGGCAGCCTGGTCTAGAGGGAGGTGTCCCTGCCTATGGCAGGGGGGTTGGAACTCAATGATCTTTAAGGTCCCTTCCAACCCAAACTATTCTATGATTCTATGATTCTATGAATATCCCAGTCTTGCTTTAGTGCTGGCAGAAGAGAGTGGGCAGAAACTTGCAGACTTGGGCAAGAGGGAAGACAAGAATGCTCATTTCTGTTTTTGCAATGGTACATGGATTTAATTTGTCTTAAGCCAACTGTAAAACTTCACTTTAAGGCAAGTATTTCAAAGCAGTTTATACACTCCAAATATCTATCTCTTGAAGATTACCCGATCACTTTTCATGGGCTTGCAATTATATTGCTGCTCTGTGCCATCTCCTTTGCCTCTCTGATTTGCTGTATAAAAGATGCTTACAGACACTACTGGTGCAAATGGCTGCACAAAAGAAGGCCTGTCACCCGTGTTCAGAAGTATAAAACGCATGTTCTATTTCAGGTTGGCTGTAGCAGTGGAAAAAAGGGACCATTTCTCATTTCACATCCACTTTATACATCCGGAGACAATTTAAATAAAGCAGTAAATCACAATTTACATCTGGATTAAGAAAGCATATAATAAATTTTTTAAGAAATAAGATACTGCGCTAGCATGTCTGGAGTATAACATGCATGTTTATTTTGTGTTTACATTGTAGCCTTACAAAAAAGCTTGATAGGATGGGACACTGGGGGATATAGAATAAATGTTCCCAAAGGGTTTACAGGCTCAAGAGTGTGCAGTAAAAACAGACAAACAAGCAGTCAAGTGCTGGTGAAAATGCGAGCAGGGTAACAAGTACAGGTATACATACTCAGCTTCTGTCCAGTCAGCACTAAAAAAGCCACAAGCATGCATACAGTCTTTTCTGTCCTAACTGCAGAATTATTCAGCTTTGGTCACATATGGAGAACTTCCATAGGACATATGAGCACCAGGTGGCCTGTGCAGCAGTTTTGATGGACTTTAATGTGGCATCATCCCTGAGAGTGCTGTGAGGGGGCTGGGGCAGGTGGCCTTCATTTACAAAAATTCCCTGTGCTGTGAAATCACTCCTAAGGTGTGGGAAGAGAGTGAAAAGATGCTAAAATCTATGCATTCTAGTTCATAATATTTCATTAAGATTTTATGTTTAATTTGATTTCTTGTTTATTTGTGTTTAAACATTATGTAATGCTGCAATAAGAATATACAGTAAGATTTAATCAGGTAATGTGTTTTGTGTCCCATAACCCATAGCTCATAGACTCCTCTAGGTTGGAACGGATATTCAAGATCACATTCAAGAGCAAGTCCAGCCATCAACCTAACACACAGTTCTAGCAAGAAAAGGAGAAAAAAAAAATCAATGTCCTCCCAGAGCCATGGAAGTTGCTATTGCTAGGACAGGGTTGAAATTACTGTGCAAAATAATGGTGCTCCTGTGATTCCTAACCATGCCAGTCTTTGTGGTAATGCTGTTTACAAAGGCTGAACCCCAACAAGTTTAACAGATTGTTCCACTCTGTGAAGAGGTTGCTATGGAAATGAACAGGGCTCACATTTATGAGAACCCTACTAAAGAGCACTATGTAAGGGGATGGGAGAGAATTTAAGAAAGTACAGTCTGCAGGGGGTTAATTTCTTTCTTTAGAATTGTGCACCATTTCTACATGTTTCAGAATTTGTCCCACTGCATAGAGATTGGGATCAGGTTTTTTTCCAGTCCATTCTTGCAGAAATTTTATGCAAATTGAATTAAGATGCAAGAAAATTATTTTGAAATTTGTCACTGGAAGTAGGTTTGCATAGACATAAACATCTGCATTGAATTATTTTTTGTTAATAATGTCTAGCAGAAAGGTGATAATAATGGAGCTGAAGACGTTATTGAAGCATAACGCTTTACATGGTTTTTGGGGATAGCTACAGTTTGCCCAAAACCTGAAGCAACTGTGGTGCTCTGAGCATTTGGATGGAAAAATATTGCTATGGCAACAAATTACTTTTATATTCACATAAAGCAAAAATAGATCTCTCTCTCCCTTTGTGGGAAGTACGTATTTTAAAGTGCATGAAAGATTAAAGGTGATAGGCAGAAACAGCTGCATGAATATATTTTCATTTTTCTTCATTTAGTTTATACATATTTCTGTATAAATCTGAGATACAGAAATAATTTACAGCTAGAAGCATTTTGCAGCCAGAAAGTAGAAATGGCTTAGGAAAGGGAAAAAGTATAATACAGTCAGAACTACTTCTGATTGCAGTGTAGCAGCATCTGACTTTAATTGATTAAAATAAAATATCCCCAGTCTCATTGAAAAAGGATGGAGAGAATCCTCTCTGCGTACCCAGCAAAACTGAAATTGCTTTGTGTCCAAAATTTAAGAAAGAGACAATTTTTTTAGATATATTTTTGATCAGTCAGGCACCTTGTCAAACTCAAGAAATAGAGTTAGTGGCAAGATTATTGATTGCTTCATTTTAGCTGTGTGATGGTATTTTGTTTGGTTTTGGGGTTTTTTTTGTTTAGAAGGCATGCAGCTTTCATTTCTATGGGGCAAAGAGCTTCTGGTATATCTATATGCCATGGTGTGCACCATCTGTAAAGCAAGTATAATACGTCTACATTGATATGTAAGGTCTATCCTGAGGTTCCCTCTCAATTATTCTGAACCACGTGAGCTGTCTTAGACCATCTGTGTATCTCTTCACCGTGCGTAGCAGAGCAGCCCACATTTTGTGCTACTTAGCTGCAAAATAGAGGCCTCCTTGGAAGTGATGTGTGAATTTCTTGGCTCATTTTTCCAGCTGGTATCTTCATAGGGAGGTACCAGAGAACTGGGGGTTAGAAGTGAGGAATAGGATGGAGTTTGTGGGACAATCACTTACTGACCTCCTGATCTCAAACCTTTTGGCCTAACTGTTGGAAGAGGCAGTCAGGGTGTGAACTAGGGTGAGTTGAAAGCATGGTTGTTTCAAACTGGACTGCTTTAGTGCATATTAAAAGGTTTTGGTCTAGACCGACCTGTCCCACTTTAAAATTGACCCAAAGTACCAGGCAGTTTACAGAACATCATATCCCTTCTGTAAATTTCCAGTATGCAAGAGTCTGGAAAGCACCTCTAAAGCTCATATTGTCCATGCTATGAAAATTAAAGAGGACATTTTAGAGTGAGAAGAGGATTGATCTAGATGTAATGGACATATAAAGAGGTATGGAAGAACTAGTTATTATTGTGCTCTGCAATAACTCCCAGACTGTTTCTGTTTGCTTAATAAGAGGGTGACACAAAGCATTTTGGATCAGCTGTCTCATATCCAGATCACTCAGGGCAAGCTCTTTATTTAGGACACTTGACTTCTTCCAAGCTGTATGATTTTTGGTCTCCCTGGTCCTTAAATTATGCTTTTTTTGAGGGATGAAGACATAAATGTTATTTTCTGAACTGTTTCATTTTCATCTTGAATTCCCTGAAATAATGGGATGCCTGGTTGCAGCTCTCTGCAGTCTTGCTACAGTCTCTCTGTACCCTGAGCCATGGCAGCAGTATATATAGAAGTGCTCATGTGTCTGTAGCTGGGATTGTTGTAAGCCACCCCTGGTGCAGTTATACCTCCACTGCCTTCTGCAAACAGTCCTTGTAGTAAGTTCTTCCTCAAGCTATCTTGAGATGTCTCAGAGAGACCCAAAGTAGCCCAGAACACAGCAGTGTGAATGAGTAGAAATAAAATCCTGTAGTTTGGTCTGTGGCTCACTTCAGCACTGTGCTGGCACAATTTCAACAGTGCTTGAACAAATTTATAAATCCTGGCCATGCATAAGGACTGGGGATGAGCCAGGGACTCTCTCAGTGGGCAGTATGGCTGCAGCCATCCAGTACAGAGGAGTGAGCTTTTTGCATAGCTGTTGTGTCCCAGGTGGCACGTTTAATTTACTGCTGTTGGCTGCAATACTAATGACCCAAGACATGTTGTCACTGCACTACGATCAGACTAACCCAAATAAAAGGACTGTATCCTTTCCAATTAAAGAAAATATCTGCAACTAGTTTATTCAGGGTTTGGAAAAAGAGATAGAACTGAATACTTTCTATTATGGGACCCAGTCTGGACGAAATTAAAGTAGTTTAAATTTTCTGGTAACATTGTCAGAAAACCTGTGGTGGACTCTATCCACAGCTACAGTGCTTTGAATATTTTAACTAGATATTTTAAAAGTTGGATGAATCCCCACAATGCAAAATTGTGCCTTTGAATGCCATGTTGACATACCCTCAATTACATTGATACAAACTAGTTTGCATCAAAGGAACAGAAACAGGCTCAAGATAGTTTTGTACTTGCTACCCAAAAGAGAACAGGAAAGATGTGCCATGTTCCATTACACGGTCCTCAGATCTGTAAGACTCTTGGCTTCTGCATATTCCCCCAAATTTTTTTGTGTGGATGCAAATGAGTTTTTGCCCTCTGTGCCCTGGGTTTCTTGTACTCAAATGCAGATTTAGATATGTCACCTGTTTAGAATAAATGGTAGAAGTCTTGGATATCTTGCTACATCGTTTTCTAAGAAAGAAGGGAGTAGCATATATTTCTTGTTGATTTTTGTCTATTTTTCTTTATAGGAAGAAAGAACATTGAGGAAAGCATGAAGAGTATGCACACTGAAAGCATGTCTGAAGTAATTGACCTCATTTCATAAAGAGTAGGGGATCAGAACAAGGTGTAAATCTATCCTAATCTAATCTGAGTTGTTAACTCACTTGGTCCTATCCTCTCATTGTCTTTTACAGGTTCTTCTTGGTCCTTTTTTTCAATTACTTAAGAATGACTGAAGTTGGATTTGGCTCTTTTATGTCTTCTCTATATGTGCACTCTGAAGGAAGATGAGACTAGATTATTTTAGTAGCAGTAGAATGCTATCTCCCAGTGATATTCCCACTGGTGAGATCTCTGCCAATGAGAAGTCAAACCCAGAAAGTATTCACAGATAGTGATTTTTCCTATTTTGCCAGCCAAAGTCCAGTGACTACTTTATTATTGCAAACCTTGCCATTTATTGCCTTTAAGAGAGCATGAATAATATACTTGTACATGACAAGTCTTCTGCATTAGGTATAAATCAGTATGGTGGAAAACAAGGAATATTGGAAAGAGACCTCTATAGACTGACTAGAATGTTCATTTATTCCTCTGTTGTTGGTGTAATCTAACAGAATTGCTGCACAAGTGTTTTTTGTTTAGTTTAGTTTAAGCAAGTTTTTGCAGAACAATGAACAAAGGGATTTGGGGATTTATACATTCCATTAGAAATACGATGGCATTTCCACAACCCTGTTTAGAAGAGTAAAGCTTCTATTTGTCTCCTGCTGATTCTGTCAACATTCTCAGGGTAAGTTCAGTAGAAATCCCTCAGGTATTCCAGTGTCAGACCACAAAGTCATTTCTGCCTTTTAAAGAAAATACTGTTTTTCAAGAAAACAGGGACTTTAGGGAATACTGCTCTGAAGTGGAGACTTGATGCAGCAATGCTAATGTAAAGAATTGAAACCCCAGCAAACTAAAAAAAAAAAAAAACAAAAAAAAAAAACCACACATCAAAATTTATTTACATATCTTCTGAGTTTACTTAGCCTGTGAAAATCTGCAGCAACTTGACAGCATCTACAGATTTCCTGGAATACCTGAGATTAAAATACATGCATACTTGAAGATAAAATGAATGGTAGTAAACACAGAGGAGAAACATTAACCTGTGCTGGCAGCAGATAGTTTGGGAGGAAAACTAATGGGATCATGAGTTTCTCCTTTCTTATCGCAAATATTAATCCTTTGGATTAATTCAGACTCATTTATACAAAGTCAATTATTATAAAAACCAATTACTTATTTCATTTCCTGGTTTCCAAAGGATCATGGAGCTGTGTTGCCGGGTCTGACAGTCACTCTTTTTTCTAGTAATTTCTTAAAATTCTGGCTGATTTTAATCAAAAGGTCAGACTCACAGCTACTGTGTTGAAATATGCCATGTTGGGGTAGAGGAAGGACACCCAAAGCCACCAAGGAACAAGTGGTTGTAGCTGAACCTTTTACCATTTTGATGGAGTCTGACAACTGTCTCTTTCTTATGTGTTTGACGCCCGCAAGGGCATGAATATAGGTGTGTGTGATGCCATGGCACACACAGAGCAATGAAATAATGAGCTTCATACAAAATAGAAAGTGGGAAGGTGGTGCCTCATATGTAGATAATAGGTGAAGCATAAAAGGGGACATGAGGTAGTGTGGTTTACTGGTGCTGGTGGTACAGTTCAGGTGTAGCTTAATTCCCGTTGAACTGATCTCAAGGTTCTGGAGGTGTAATGGCACAGAGTAATGACAGAAAGGTTCTGAAGGACGAAAATTATGCCTACTTAAATCAGAAAGTTGAATGATGTTCTGTTGCCTAGAATTGGTGCTGAATTGTGGAAACAACAGAGGAGCAGGCCTGCTGGGCTGTAGTATAGTGTCGTATGTTGCAGTCTGAAAACTGCCCAAACATCCCCCATGATCCTAAAGGAATTTTTTTCTCAGTCTGAGATTGGCAAAACATGGCACATTCCAGTTGCATTCCTTCCCCTTTGGTAGGGGACAGCTCTCCCATATAAGGGCTTTTGGTATTTGTAAAGCACCAACAAAGAAAGTGTGCAACAAGCTTGACTGCTTCTCAAAAATTTGGATTTGGTTGCGTGGGATAAATTCTCATCACTGTATAATGAGGACAGGGCTGGTATTGATTCTGTATAATTTTCTTTTTATATTACCTTTACAACTTGAAGAAGCAACTCTAACACTTGGGATTTTATTCATTGTAATTGAAAAGACAGGAACTTTATCTTTCAAAATACTTTTTAAAAGGTTTTTTTCCAGCCTTCAATCTTTTGAAAAGCTATATATACTGCATTATTTTTCTCTAATTGGTTTAACTCTTGTAAGCCAAAACTGATTAAAATTTTACACTCTTCAGTGACTCTTTTTGTAGCTTTGTGAAGCGGACACATAATTTTAAAGTTTTGTGTGAAAAAGCCTATGATAGGATATCATCTGGAGATGAAAGCATTCTAAGTCCAGATTTCAAATGCCGTTGCAGCAGAATATTTACTTGTCAGATCTTGCTTACTGCTTCTCAAAAAATGCATGTAATTTCCAACAGGGGAGAGTCTGGGGATGTGAGGCTGCAGCAGTAATGATGGAAATTTGCACAGTGGTTGAGCCAATAGTGGGAGTTAGAGAACTCTGCATTGTGAAGTCAACACAATAGCAGCATTAGTATTCAGATGAAATTTAGGCTTTCATGAAGGGGCTGTCACGCAGTCAGTTTATCAAGATAAAACCTCTCTGTGTTCATCTACCCTGTGAGTGGCTCTTCTATATTTCAGAGGTGAAGTGCAAGTGATTTGGTGCATCAGTGCTGTTCATCCTTGGCATGGGCTCTCCTGTTCCCCAGCAGGAGAATTTTTGGTTGTTGGTCCCTGTATTTGCAAGCTCCTGCCTGTGTATTCCAGATAGCTGAGCACTGCTTAAACTGATTTTGGTTGAATGGTGTGATTTGAGGCTTATAAAATCCTGTAAAAAATGGGCAAAGCAGAACATTGTATAAAAACAGAGCTCAAAATAGATGATACTTTGCTTACTAATCTTCATAGTTGTTGTTGCATAGTTATAGCTGCATTTCTGGGGGTTTTAGGGTGCTGGGCCATGGTCTTGGATCCTGTCATGCAAGGCAGTGGTAAGCCATGAACAAAAGAGTTTACAATTCACCTGAACAGCCTTTTGCATGTGAGCATGAATGGCCATGATCCAAGGACAGCATTTTTCCTTGACATGGTGCTGTGCCCAAAGAAGGAAAACCATATGAGCTCAGCTAATGCTGTTATCCAATTTCCATTATGGTTGTGTTATGACAGTATAACAGCATCAGAATGAATACTTTATGACAAACATGAGCAGACACCAGTGAGCTCCTGTCCACCATAAAGGTAGCCTGGGCTGTGATTCAAGAAACAGCACAGAGCTGCTGGCAGGCAGGATAGTACAGAAAACGGGGATACAATTCTGGCAGTCTAGCAGTCTCAGACAGTGGTCTAAACACCACCAAGTATTTTGTGGTCCTCATTTCCCAGCCTTCACTTGGCATATGACACATCAGTGAGACAAGGATAAGCCTAAGAAGTCATTCAATACTCTCTACATTCTCCTGCTGCTTTCTTTTGATTCAGTGTCTTTGTACATCAACATGCTCACAAAGACAAGCCTAAGGTAAACTTCAAAAGGAGAAAGAGGTGGGAAAAGATGGTCTTATGTCTGCTCAGAAAGAATTCCTTTAGTAATGGCCACATGGTATCTTAACAATTGTTCTACCATAGGAAAATGGGAAATTTCCACCAAACAAAACAGATGCAAGGTTGCAATGGTATTAACCAAGTATCTCAGCTGGAGACCAAGGATTTCCCATTTCATCTTCACTGTTTGGAGCTATTCTACTAAGAGAAGGGAGGCAGTGAAAAATAATAGTCCTTGATCAATGGGTAAGGTTGGTGTGATGTATGCAACCTGCACAATCACTCACTTGGAATCTGCAGCATATGATTTCAAGCTGGGGAAAGCAGAGCTCAAAAAAAAACTTAACTGACTGGTGAGGAGTGGAAAAATGAAAACCAGAATACAGCTAGCTGCTAAAAACAGTGTTTTGTAAAGTGCTGTTGTTCTTTGGGAGTACCTTCAAACCAACAAGGTTGAAGGAAGAACAAATGGACATAGTTCAATCCTTTTTAAAAAGTTTGATAAGTTTTTTACATAAGCTTTTGAGTGAACTTAGAGATCACAGAATGACAGATTAAATCTTGTCATGGATTAAAAAAAAAATAATCATAGGGAAAAAAAAGGGTGCAGTAATAAATGTCCATTCTAGGAGGCAGATGAGGTCATTGTCCTGTGAGATGAAACAATGGTGAATGTATTCAATAGGTTCAATTCATAGTAGGGAAATATGCTAATGAAAGATGCAGAAGTAAATCTAACCTGTCACATATGTAATAGAGTGACCAGGCAGACTACTGAAATCTTAACCTGTTTTTTTAAATAGCTGAGTGGTTTGGAGAGTTGCCTTCTCTCTGGTTTTTATTTGGACATAAGCCAAATCTTCACAAAGTGGGACACTTGAGGGTAAGAGACCAGTGGATTTTGTGGTGACTGAGACAGAGGCAGGGTGTCCCAAGTCTTTGTACAACCTGTCAGAACAATAGGATTCATCTGGTTCATTTGTTAAGCAAAGGTTTGTGACTGACCACACACAGAGGACCTGGTTTGCCCCTCTTCAGAATCACTCAAGCACTTGTGATGAGAGGTAGCAAATGCAGGAGCAAGGGGCAGGAGATGCAAGTGGGGTGAAAATAAGATGTCTGGCAAACAGTTAAGATTCTTTCTGTATTACTATTTTAAATTTAACAGAAGGGTAATAGCTTTCTCCTTATTGACGTGACAAGCCTATTGCCTGCCCAATGGTGACTCATTTGGAGGGCAATCATTCTCCCACTGGCATCAATGAAATCAGACAAGAGCCCCAAATATTTATGTGTAGGATTGGTGTCACAGCAGATTTAATAAAGCTATCATTTGTATTCCATGGAAGAATAGAATAGCAAGATTCAGAGGTTGTGAAACACTCAAAAGTCACACAGAACAGCTAGAAACAAGAACAGAAAGCATTTCATAAAACAGAACTGATGTTCTGCAGAAAGGTGGCAAATATTTTTGAATCAGAAACAACCATACAGGGAAAAGGCTAAATTAAAATCAGTAGCATTAAACAAAACTTTTTTTTATTTAAAACTTACACAATATGCATATACTAGCATATATGTCAGTAAGCATTTTGCAGTTGTTTGTGGTTTCATTCAATCTGAGGGGAAGGAGAGGGAGCAATCCCAAAATTATTCTAAGAATGAAAATTGAAGATACTGGAGATGTTCTTTCCCTCCCTACTGAGGTCCTGTCACAGTGTCACGTAGAGGTTTCCCCAACGTTTCTGGCGTGTGCTGCAGCCAGAGTCAGACCTCCCTCTAGACAGGAGGTACCTTCAGCCTATGCTGTGCAGCACTTGCTTTATTTCTGGGATAAAATTGGTTCTGCAGAAATGTTTATGAGCCATTACTGACATAATGTGATCTAAATTAATCTTGTTTTATCTGTTCCAGTTAATGGTACTTTAAAATTTGGTAGTCAGTAGGGAATAACTGCGCTTTTAAGAATTTTCAATTTGCCCAATGCATAACTTAGAGTTGTAATTAAAAGAAAGGCACCTTTACTTTCTATGAAATAATTTTTTGAGCCTCCCAAGATATGAATTATCCTGAAAGATTGAATGTCTTGTAATTAAGACTAATTTACATGCATACTAGTGCTCTGTGCTAGTGGAATCAGATCCATTCATCCATGTGTCTCAGGATCTTTACTGCTAAGAGATAATTGAGGTTTTCCTATAGTGTAGATAGAAGAGAGTGGTGAAAAAGGTATCTTTATCCTTTTTTTTTAACTTCTGGTGCTGTGAGCAGTTTTTGTTATGAGTTGGTTCTTCAGCTGCTTAATTCAATGTCATCGGTGGCCTCATATAGAGCCCTGACCTCCCAAGGTCATTCTTGTCATGGAAGATCACTTGCTCAGTGAGAGAAATAAAGAAATAAAGAATATGTTGTGTTTGCCAAAGCCATGAGGGTGAGGCCAAACATCTTACAAGAGCCCCTTAGGCAATGAGGCCAAGCGTTGTTCTCCCTGGAGTCCTTTCAATGGAAGAGAGAACTTCAGATGACTTACCGATCTGAAACCTCTATATTCTATTATTACAAGCATTTTTTTTAATGTGTCTTAACTGTAGTTCAACAGGAGCTTCATCTCCTGAGGGGAGAAAAAATAAAACTTTGAAAGTTTTATTGACTTATCAAGATCTTACAGGTAATAACATCAAATGTATCCATCTTTTATAAACATTTTCAATTGGCCTGGTTTCATCTAAAAGCTACTGTAGGAGACAATTCTACTGAAGAGCACGAATTACTGTTCTCATACAGGACGTATATTTCAAGTTCCAGGGAGGTTTAATATCCACTTAAGCAGCAAAGGTTTTGCCTTTGCTTAGAAACTTGGATTGATGTCATCAATCCAGTAGAGCAGATGCTTTGACATTGAACTTCTGTGATTATTTTGCTATATGAGAAGCTATAGGCCATTTTATTTAACTGCTTGTCATTATTCTAATATCTTTTCTTATTTCAATGAAGAAAGAAATGTGGGGCAAAAGCTGAGAGATTTTGTTTTGCCTGTTCTTCCTTTAATTTCAGAATATGTTACTGAATTTTGTGGCACTGTTGATCCTATTGCACTCCTTAGACTAAAGACACTGAGTAGGACAGGTTACATGGGCAGGAGAATTATTATTCCTTGTCATCCGTTATAGTCCTGGTGAAGACACTGAAATTTTCCTTTGGCTCCAGAAGAACTTTCTTTACTTTAACTTTTAAAGCGAAATTTATTCCAGAATGCACTTCCTACAGCAAAATGAAGGGGTTTTTTTTATGTATTTTATATTTTTTCAATAAAGTGATTGGGCAATTGGTAATGAGTAGAGTCAGGACAAATGAATTACTAACAACTTGTACTATTTTTTTATCTTTCCTGTTGTAAAGCTCATTTTGTTTATTGCTTTATATGTTAAAACTCTTTTAGGACATTCATTTTACTTTAAAATAATGCTTAGGATCCTGTAATGCAATAGAACTTGTAGCCTTTTATCTTCATATATCAACGAATACATATTTTCCACACTGCATCATATTTGTCTATTTTTGAGCACTGCTTTATGAATTTTCTAACAAACAAAGCCTGCATTGGAAATAAAGGAAGGGCATCACTTTCTAGGTTAAGTGCCAGTGTAAAATTACATCTCACATGCAGCTGAGAGATTTTGCCACTTCTCTGCAGAATGAACATAGAGTCTTGTCCCAATAAGAAGACTTGCACATAGGTGGGAAGGTGTCTGGGCATTAGTGAACTCACACACACATGCAAAGACAATGTCTTCTATCAAAGCAGCGGCTTGCCATGGTCTGCTGACAGTCAGCGTCAGCCATTTGACCCCATTTTTCCTTGCTTTCAGTTGAAGTTTCTTGGGACAGAGGAGGAAAGAAATTTTCAAGAGTCAACAGGTGTCACATGAAATGGTGGTGTAGAGAAATCAATGTGTTAGAAGGAAAGTAGAATGTGAAATCAGAGTGTAGAATTAACTACAGTGGCAAGAAAGGGAAGTATGTTACAGAGGGACCATGAAAGCAATGCAGCTATCACCAATGTGGCTCCATCTTACAGACTGAATGACTATAGCTGGCTGAACTTGACTGAACTGGACTAGATACAGAGACTGAAGAGTTAACAGATGTTGGCATGGAGGCTTTTCCATGTGAATATGTTCTTGGGGAAAAAATGAGATTAAATGAGATGAGAACACTGAGTTTTTGAAAGCTGACTTATTCCTGGGAGGCCAGGTTCTTTATGCAGCTTTAAAAAATGCAAACAGGGGATTTATTTTGTCCAACTGTGATGCAGAATACAGAGTTCTGACTTCCCACAGCTCCCTCCCATCCATATCTTGCACTTCATCTTCCTTGATATATCATTTCACTTCCCACCTACCTCCACTTCTCCAAGACAGCAGCTGGGGCTCCTGTACCTCAGAGAGCAAACTTACAAATTTTGCATGGCTTCCAAATCATCCCGGCCTTCACAGACTGGAATTCAAATAGCTTCTTCGCTGAGGGACACCAAACCCTCATACTCAGCAGAAGGGAGGGGGGTCTCTGAGTCAAGCCCCACCTTCTGCTCTGTAGAATGTAGCAAAATCCTTTTAACCTCCTGAGCAAAACGTGCTCTTCACTTCAAGCTAGTTTCAGTCACATGCTGGAGGACAAGATTCTCCTGGGCTATTAACAGTACCTAAGTCTGCATCTTTGCTGATCCTGCATTTAATTGTATTGTTTAGCAATTTGGCAAGGATATGATAAGACTACAGATCCATCTTGTTCTAAGTGATAAAAGCAACACACAGAAGGTCAGATGCAGAGCTCAGGTCAATCAGTAATTGGTACAAAGTTCCATCAGTGTAAGATTTGGCCTGTACCCATTGAAAACATTATAAACCTGAGAAACTGCAGCAATGGCTTCAATAAAAATATGTTCAATGCCAGATTATTAATTCAGGCATACTGGGATGAACCCAGAGTAATTCTGTTGATGTCACTTTAAGGCAGTTACTTTGGCCTTAATTATCAGACCTTAGCTCGCACGTGGCTCCATATTGCTTTGAAATGTTTATGGATTCCCTTTTGTTTTATCTGTTCTCTTTATGTCATGTTTGTTTGGTTTGACTTAAGAAAATAATTCAGGATTTATCCACAGCCTGTCCTTATTTTTATGGTCTGAAGTCAGTTGAAGAGGTTTTGGCTTATTTTGAAGACAAAAATAAACAGCAAACAAGCTGTCTTTTCTGTTTTATGAACTAGCAGCAAACAGCTCCTGTTCTTTGGATTTCTGAAGGGTTTTTAGAGTTTTATCTTTTTTTAAACTGAAAGGTATTGCAAAGCAAACATCATCTTGTCTGTTTCCATCTCAGCAAGAAGAACCTGGGGGCTGTGCAAGCTACTATTTGCAGACAAAAGGCCTGCAGGACTGGGGCATTACAACTCAAGTAGATGTCAGAAGTAGTTCTGAAAAGAGACATAGAAGCTTTGTATTCAGCATAATTAAAGCAACCACTAAGAATTGTTTGTAAGGACCAAAACAATAGGCATTGAGACTTTATTATTGAAAGCAACTGCAGGAGAGGAAGTCCTCAAGCCAGGGGTTGGTTAGTAAATCCTGCCCGGGACATCTTTGTAGAGCAATCTGAATTCTCATTATCCTTTCTGTGAGACTAGAAGCTATTTTGCACTGTCTTTTACCTTTTCTGTCCCACTCTTCCCTCAAGTATTAAATCTATGAAACAATTCAGAATTATTGGAGGCCCTACTGTGATCCCGCTGTAGACTGTGAGAATATAACATGTTGTAGTATAACTGCCCCTGTAACTTTGATGAGCTGAGCATAGTAAAACCAGCTAGGGAAGGCTATAGCTGTAATTAATTGTGGAAACTCTTGCTGACTTCAGTGGGGTTGGATGTACATATTTCACTGGGAGCAGATGCTTACAATTAGATCCTTCCTGCTACACCAACCAGACTTTCATGTTGCTTGCTTGGAGATGGGAACTCTGTTCTCCTTTAATCTAGTGTTTGGTTGAGTGGAAGAGATGAGGATTCAGAAGGAAATATAATGTGTCTTCACCTCCCTGGGATTCACAATGCAGAACCTCCTTCTGAGGAGACCTCAGGGCAATATGATATGTCTGTTTCTGACTTCAGAAGAGCAATTACAGCACTTCCCAGAGCACTTCATCAAAGGGTTGATGGCTCTACTAAATCTCTCTGCTCTGGAGTGTCTCCTAATGACAAGGTAATAGAATATCCTAGGCAAAAACTTTTTTGACACATGTCTGTAATGCTAATTAAAAGGTGAGGGACTGGCCTTGAGACCAGCACTGTTTTGTGCACCTTCTGCTATGGGCCACCCCTTTATAGCTGATAAGGAAGGAAAACTAGTCAGAGAGCTGAAACTCATAGCCAGGGTGTTAGCTAGCAGCTATATGGTGTATCTGAAGGTTATGTGTCTAGTGTTAACAAGAACAGATCAAGTGAGTAGTCCAGGTTGATAAGCCAAGTGTCTGACTTGTGTCCATGCTTTTAGGACAAAACTTCTTTTGGAGCAGTTTGGCCACATCCATACTACATAGGCACATAGCTTTATTTTCTGAATCCCAAATGATGCTTCTGTGACCATACTCTATGATAATACATCTGTGTGTTTTTTCAGTTCAGAGGAGGATCGTGTCAATGAATATAAATACAAGATGGAAAGCTGTAAATAAGAAAGAGCCAGACTCTTCTCAAAAAAATCTGCTTGAGCATAAGGGAAAAAATTTTACTGTAAAGGAGATTAAAGACTAGAAGAGGGTGCTCAGAGAGGATATGGAGTCTCCATCTGCAGAGATGTTCAAAACCTGCCTGGCCACGGTCCTGAGCAACATGCTCTGACTGACACTTCTCTAAGCAGGGGGTTGGACAGGCAAACTCCAGAGGTGTCTCCAAAGCCCAAAGGTGCTGTGATTCTGTGGCTGCTAAGGATAGCATTCGTCATTATCTCAGTGATTTCTGTGTATCCATGGGTGACTGAGGATCAGAATTTGGATTTAGTTTCAAACTAAGCAATGACACATCTAATGTTTGTGTTTGAAACATTAAGCAGGCCATTGTACTAGGCAGCAGTCTGTTTACTGGGTTTTCTCTGCCTGTATCTCATTTCCAATGAGTCATTTCCCTGAGTTAGGCCAGATTATACTTCTGCACTTTCTACTTACTTGTATTTGGGCTGGTTGTAGACTACTGATGAATTTGAATGAAGACAGCAGATCCATAGGCAGAGGAGCCACGACCTGCTCACCAGCACTGATTGTTGTGGCATGGGTTATTGCATAGCTCTCCCTATGCTGTTTCCACTCTCACACCCATATCTTCTTCAGGATTTCTATGCCATCAGAATTTTAGTACCAGGATGGTTTGGAGATTTTTTTGAGGGGTGGCCATTCTGTTGGGACAGTGATTGTTTTTCCCTCCCTCACACAGATTTGATTACCTATCTACAAACTTTGTCTGTAGACATTGCTGTTGTATTTATGCACACAGCTTTCTTTTCTCTCAGACTGTTACCTGCTACCATGTAGTCATTCTGCCATTTAATTTTTTGTCTGCCTTTTCTGAACTGGTTCCTTAGCGTGCATCATTTTAGCACACGAGGTAGCAAGGCAGCAGGAAGCAAGGTGAGAGGCTTCTGTCAGTTTAGAATGGCTTCTCCAAGGCGGGCAGCTGTGTCATTTTTAAATTAATGTGATGCTTTAATGATGGTTTACACTAATGTGAAATCAGCTTATCGACTTCTGTTTCAGAACCTGATGGTACTACCATAGCTGCTCTGGCGTTTCATTTTCTCTGTAGTTTTTTTTCAGACTCTGTAGTTATAAGAAATAAAGGTGGGGAAATGGTGTTTGTGAAAGCAATCTTAAATCAGAAGCTAAAAAATTAACTATTACAATGCCAAAAACTGCAGCTGTTAGTAACAAAGTCAGATGTAACATTCTGTTTGGTTAACACTGTGCAACTTAATCCAGTTTTTTATTATTCAGATGGCTTGTTCACAATGCTGAAATTTAATGGGAACAATTTTATTTCAGTTCCACCTCTTCTCCTCTTTTACCCTCAGGAGGAAATACGAGGCAAGAAGCTTCCATTTCCTCTCTGTGGAAAGTGTCTCAGGCCAAGCAGGAGAGTTACAAAGCAGGAGCTTTCCCCCCAGCTGAATTGGCAGGACTCAACATAATCACTTAAGCATGAACCAGACTGGTTTTCTCTCCACTTACATAAATCCATAATACTTAAATGCATAGTCCTTCACTGTTGAATTGTCGCCAGTGTTTTCCAAATAGAACCTCTTTATTAAATAAATGGGGACCAGATGACATACGTTAGAGTGCAGATGACCAGTGCAACTATAGATTGTTTCTGTCTGAAAAACACAGATTTTTAAGGGGATGAGGGATGCATGCAAGAAAGGATTACCAGGCACAGATGGCAGTGCTCATTTATAGCAGTAGAACAAGGATGTGATAGTATTAACAAGAGAACAGTCTGATTTTCTACATGAGGAAAGTGAAATCTATCATTTGGATATGCAGGAAAGTCAATGATACGAGTGAACAGCAACATTTTCTTGCCTAGTTCATTGTTTTCTACACTAGTGAAGATGCTTGAGCTACTCCCAAAGCCATCTTTTGGAACTGCTTTGAGCCTATGCTGGGAAGAAGGAGGAATAAAAAGGTATGACATTATCTCAATTGGGAATCTCACAAGTCTGTAGTGAGGTGAAGGCTGACCACTTCTCCCAAGTAAGAAGTGACAGGGCAACAGGAAACAGCCCTGAGTTGCATCAAGGGAGGTTTAGACTGGTATTAGGAAAAATTTCTTCACCAAAAGGGTTATCAAGCATTGGAAAAGGCTGCCCAGGGTAGCGGTTGAGTCACCATGCCTGGAGGGTTGTGAAAGATGTGTAGATGTAGTGCTGAGGGACATGGTGATAACTTGTCAGTGCTAAGTTAACAGTTGCACTTGATTATCTTCCAGGTCTCCTCTAAACTAAACCATTCTATGATCTGTATGACAGGGTCTACATGCCAGGGTCTACCTCTGTGTTTCACAGAAATTGCTGAGAGCTAGACAGACTGCCAGTCCCAGTCTTCCACAGCATCATCTCCTTCACTCCATAGGAATAGGCAAATGTATTGAGATGTGATACGTTAGTGATGCCTTGAAAAAAATTTCCCCTGTTGGATTCCCTATTAAATAAAACCGAACCAATCCTATTTATACCCTCTTCAGACCCTTTTATTAAAATCTGGCTTTACTCGGGATCCTTGTTGCAACTTTAGGGTCTGTGTGGAGGGCAGATAACTGAGAACTTTCCATGTCTATTAACCCAAACCAGAAAGTGTGTGGATTAAAGTAGTACAGATACATGTACTTCCAAGATCAAAATTGTCCATTTTGACTTGCAATGTGTAAGCATTTTATTCTGGCTTGCTTATATCAAGCTGGCATGCCTCATGCTCACCTACAGAAAAATAGCTGGGGATTGGTCAGTTCTACTGCAAGTATTAACAGCTGCATACTTAGATGATTTCAGTCTCCTTTGTTTGGATGCTACAAATCATAAAGACTATGACTGATTTGGACTCAGGAAGTTACCTGAATTTTTGCAAAAAGAAATGTTGAAATCATACTTCCCTCTGAAAATCACATTTTCCTCTTCCTTCCACCATAGGTAATTGAAATTTTTAGAAATTGTCACTGTAACAGTCAGCTCATTGATATGCGGTCAGAGTGTGTTTTCTCAACTCTCTGATTATTTGCTTTTGTTCATAGTTTGCTATTTTTATTTGCTCTTTTGATACTAAGCAAAGTTTTATATTGAAAATTATTTCATGTGTCTCTGTTCTCATCAGTCCTTGAACTGTAAAATAGTGTCATGTACTGTTTTGTTCAGCTGACTGACTGCATCTACAGCTATAAAATGATTCTGTCTTCAGTAGCCAGAGGCTCATCTTATTATTCTTTTCCCCTTAAATAACTCTTTAAATAAAACATGGAAAATGAAAATGCAGTTCATTGGTTATTGACTTATTTTTATATAAACTCTCATCTTTCTGCATATAATTCACTTCTTCAAGGTTGAAATTCTGAGTGTAAATATTAGCTCAATTAGTGGAAGCTGTATGCACAAAATCTTAAGCACAGTGCTGGAAATCTTTCCTCTGTTC
Source organism: Turnix velox (assembly GCA_013400935.1). Lineage (NCBI taxonomy): Eukaryota > Metazoa > Chordata > Aves > Charadriiformes > Turnicidae > Turnix > Turnix velox. The sequence goes on along the minus strand of VZTY01006790.1, from coordinate 74,566 downwards.
CCAGGTGCAGTCCCTTTTTAGTACCTCAGGCTTGGGCAAGAGAGGATTTTGCCATAATGCAACTTACAGGAATATCTTTTTTCCAAAGTCTCAGGAGCAGAGAGAGGGAAGTACTAAATTTACAAGAATTTCAGCTTGATGCTTTAGATTTTATGTTTCCTGTCTGTATAGTCGTGTCTATTTTATAATGGTATAAATTAGCACTATGACATTCATTCAATATAGCATAATCCAATTACTGTTTTGCTCAAACAGCCATGAGGATAGGAGAAGATTCTTAGACAGGAGAAAATCATTAAGTGGGGTTATTTTATGGTAAGCTAGCTATGTCTTGATATTTGCCTTTGTTTACCCATGTAGTTGTTACTGAAGAGGAGATAATAATTTAAAATGTGATTTCATAAACTATGAATTTTATTAAGTTTGCCAGTACCTCAGGTTTGCAAGGTCATTCTTCTGCTTTGGGGGAATTTTCCTTTGCCCCTACCCCCTGAACAGCATCAGCATTCCCAGGGATGTGCAGATGCACCATTGTTACTTAAGCCTCCATTAGAAGCAGCAGCACCATATCTTGAAGACCAAGCTAGGATGGTGATGTAAATTTGGTTTGCTACTCATTGTTGTTGCTAACATATGTCTGTAAATTCGCTTTTCAGGTGTCAGATGAATTGGACAAGGTATGAATGTTGTGTCACAACTGCAGCTGAGAAGAGTAAGTTGTAACCAGCAGAGCATTACAGCTTCTAGAGGGGACATCTCCACTCCAGCAGTAGTTTTGCAAATGCTGTGAAGCTCATTTTCTTTCCACAGTAGGACTGGGGGAAGAAGACTGCTTTTGTTATTTTTCAGGCTCTAAATGTGTCTTTTTCATGCTTTGCTGTGAGATACTGTTATGTTGTGTTTACTTAAGAGACTTGTGAGGGGTTCCTAGGAAAAGGTTTTATGGTGATGCACTTCTGAGGGATGGGATCAGCAGACTATATCATTGTAATTTGAGCAGGAAGAAATCTTCCATCTATGAAAGATAAAGGTGATCTTATGACTGATTATGGCTGAGTAGGTCACACAGAATCACAGAATGACCCGGGTTGGAAGGGACCTCAAGGATCATGTAGTTCCAACCCCCCTGCCTAGCAGGGCCACCAAACAAACACATTTACTAGATCAGGTTGCCCAGGGCCCCGTCCAACCTGGCCCTGAACACCTCCAAGGACGGGGCATCCACAACCTCCCTCGGCAGCCTGTTCCAGGACCTAACCACTCTCCTAGTAAAGAACTTCCCCCTAACATCCAACCTAAATCTTCCCTCCTTCAACTTGGATCCATATGGTATTACAATGGAAAATAAAAACATCTCTAAGAACGTGTCATTGATACTCACAGCAAAGTGTGTTAATATTTAAGTCAGATATCCTGAGTCCCTAAACAGGCTGACCTTCATTACAGAAGTAATTATTTTTCCTATCAAGACCAAAGTTCAAATCTTGAATGCCACAGACAGCCTCAGTCTGTAGCTCAGGTCTGTGAGGTTTGTCACCTTTTCTTGTCTGAAGGACCACAAGGTTCTCCCACCGGATCCAACCCTGCTCTGGCTTGCTCTTCAGGCTCCAGCACTATGGATCAGGCTTCACGTTCCAGCTGAGAGTGGTGTTGCTTATTGGCAATTATTAAGATTGCCCTTCAGGATTCTTTTCCTGGACTAGATGAGTCTACCCTCATGTGTCATTCTCCAGACGTTATGGCTTTATCTGAGTGAGCACTGTCTCAGACTCACAAATTCCACCCTTCTCTTCCAGGTTTTCTTTCATACATCTCACCAGCAGTATCTGTGACACAAGGGGAATTAAGAAAGGTGCATACCAACCTTATGCTGCAGCTACTGGTGGCTTTAGAAAGGTGACTCTGCTGTCCCTCAGCCCTGTAAAAGGGTGAGGATATGGCCAGTAGAATGTGCTGCAGGAACTGGAAAGGTTTCACCGCACTATGGTAATATTAATGCAGCTTTATGAGGAATCCCCAAAAGGCTGGTTAACTGTCAAATGGTGATGCTGTGTCTGTATATGATGGTATCTGGGAAAAATGAAGGAAGGAAAACTAATTAAAACACTAACCTGGAGTTTCTCTGTGTTCCTGCTTTTTTATCCCCTCTTCCTTTTCTCAGTGTCTTGTTCCCCCTTTCATTTCCTTCCTTGCCCTTCATTCTCCCTCTTTATTATTTATAAAAT
>VZTY01006790.1:54525-72320 GCA_013400935.1 Turnix velox | reverse complement strand
GTTCAAATCTTGAATCATACAGAGCGCCTCAGTCTGTAGCTCAGGTCTGTGAGGTTTGTCACCTTTTCTTGTCTGAAGGACCACAAGGTTCTCCCACCGGATCCAACCCTGCTCTGGCTTGCTCTTCAGGCTCCAGCACTATGGATCAGGCTTCACGTTCCAGCTGAGAGTGGTGTTGCTTATTGGCAATTATTAAGATTGCCCTTCAGGATTCTTTTCCTGGACTAGATGAGTCTACCCTCATGTGTCATTCTCCAGAAGTTATGGCTTTATCTGAGTGAGCACTGTCTCAGACTCACAAATTCCACCCTTCTCTTCCAGGTTTTCTTTCATACTTCTCTGCAGGTAACCATCTCACCAGCAGCATCTGTGACACAAGGGGAATTAAGAAAGGTGCATACCAACCTTATGCTGCAGCTACTGGTGGCTTTAGAAAGGTGACTCTGCTGTCCCTCAGCCCTGTAAAAGGGTGAGGATATGGCCAGTAGAATGTGCTGCAGGAACTGGAAAGGTTTCACCGCACTATGGTAATATTAATGCAGCTTTATGAGGAATCCCCAAAAGGCTGGTTAACTGTCAAATGGTGATGCTGTGTCTGTATATGATGGTATCTGGGAAAAATGAAGGAAGGAAAACTAATTAAAACACTAACCTGGAGTTTCTCTGTGTGCCTGCTTTTTTATCCCCTCTTCCTTTTCTCAGTGTCTTGTTCCCCCTTTCATTTCCTTCCTTGCCCTTCATTCTCCCTCTTTATTATTTATAAAATCCCTTTTATCATTTTCTTCCCATCTAGCCTCTTTTATTTCTCCTTTTCTCCTAGCCTTTCTGTGCCCCAAACTACATTTCGCCTTCTCTTAATCAGTCTTTCCCTACATCCTGAGACCTCATGGGATCTGTCATTCCAGGGCTTTAAGGCCGATCTTACAGTTTTTACTCTCTTGTTCTTTCCTTATCAGCTTCATGGAGGTAGGGACTATTAGTCTGCCTGGCAGACTGCTCCTGTTCTGGCTGCTGCTGATGGAAGAACAAACTTGCTGAAGGTCCCTGAAGGGATGTTAGCAAGGTCCAGCATTTTCAGCATTTCACACACAGATCAGGCTCTTCATAAAGAACCTGTTTCAATGCCTTTGCACTTTAATGTTTGTGTGTAAGATAGGAAAGACGACTGTCCAGTGGGCATAGAGAGGAAGCAGAATTAAACAGACATTCCAAAAGTACTGTCACAAAGCATCCTCACTTAACCAAGAGGAGGAAACCAGCGCTATCTCTTTCATTGTTATTAGAAATAATGTGTTCCTGGAGTTGTTGGTTTGGATTTTCATCTGTGATGCACCAGCTGTTGTCTCATTTGCTGGCAATTATTGCTGCAGGACTTAAGCTAATCTTGTTTCTGAAGAAGCCCAGCTCAGTTGGGAAGCTCCAGTTTTGTGTTTCCAGCTAGCCAGGGAAAGAGAAGGTTTGGTGCCACCAGGACACATCTTCAAGCCAGACCTATTTTATTCTGTACTCCCACGAGGTCTTCCATGACTTGTCCCATATGCAGAGAGACGTGGAGGGGGCAGAGGGAAAAAATAAGCATCTCTTTTTAAATCTGGAATTACTTAGTGTATCTGTGAGGAGATACATCCTTCTAGAAGACTCTTCCTAATAAAATCAAACTTATTACCAGCTCAATTTATTCACTCCTATTAGAATGAAAATCAGAGCAGCTGGGTTGGGGCACAGCCTGCACAAGGCCCACAGCATTTGGGAAGTTAATAAATGCTCATGAACTGAGAAGTTTTTAATGGCACTTAAAGTCAGATTTAATTTCACTTTCCAACAAGTTGTGTCAAATTTAGCCAAAAGATTAGGTGACAGGCAGCCAGGTTGAACTGCTGCTCTGTACCTCTTCATTTTGCTTTCCTGACAGCCTCACGTGAACAGATTTGCTTTTTCTTTTAAATTTGCATAAAGGTAGGAGTGACTGTGTTCAACAGAAAACATCTGCATTCCCCAAAGCCTTTGTTATGCAAGTAAGCAAACACCACCAGTGTGAAATGCCATTGTGTGACATTTGCAGCACTAAATAACCTATTTTGTGCTGGGCAGAATTTTTTTTTTCCTGATGCACTCCTTGATTTCTAAGTTATTTCCCTGTGACTAGAAAAAGGATGTTGGGCACGACAAAGAAACTAGAAAGTCTTTGAGATTCAGATTGATCTGTGTAAGTCATAAGCTTGAAGCTCAGACAGTCCCCAGAAATTATTTTCCCCCAGGCTAGATTGGTGGGCATCCATGTGCTTTTTTACTTCTTTATTTATTTTTTTGTTGTTGCTTCTGCAATGTGAGTTGTAATCAGCTTCTTAGGACTGTCTGAACATTTTTACTTAGTATACTTAATGGCTGTGCCCTCAAACATCTCTCGGCTCTCTTCCTCTGGTGCCCTTATTTTATATGGTTTTCAGTTTGTTGTACTAAAAGCATTCAGTGGAGTGTTGACAAGCATTTTGTGCTTTATGGCTTAATAAGTGTAGAAGATTGGCTTTCATTGGACTCCTTTGGGCAGAAAAGTCCACAGCATGACTGCTGGTGACTGCTGAGGACCAGTGTCTGGTCTGTCTCCACTCTCTTCCACAATGTGTTACCTTTTTTCAAGAACCTTACAGAGAATTGGTTTTAATATAGCTTTCTAGAACTGGACATTTAAATTTGAGAGAATTCAGACCATTGCCCCCACTTTTTTAAAAGGAAAAATGCTGTATCTTTCTTAGTTCTAGGTGGGATTTAAATCATAGCCCCTATTTCATTATTTTTGCTCCTGTTCCAGAGGAAAGACTGTTCAACAGAAGAGTCTCTTTTTCTTTTTCTTAGTTTGAAAGGGTTTGATTTTAGTATGTGCTTTCTCTTGCAAGGTGTTTTCATATGCACCTTCATGTTTTTCCTGGTAATTAAGCTTCTCAAACTGGTACCATCTTCCTGACTGTCCCTCTGCCTAAGTGAGCAATCCTGAGTTAAACAGGAGTTAAACAGAAACAGCCCTGTTCTATTCCCTCCTGTGATCTTACATCACTTCAGCAGTTATTATTTCCTCTTGTCAAATGAAGCAATAGCAAAGCTTTGATATGGTGTTGTGGCTTTTCCAAAGAACAATTTCCCTCTCCTTCTCTCACCTCCTTCTGCCTTTCCTTATATGTTTGACAGCATTATCAGCTTCCTCTTGAAATGATCCCTAGTACAGCACTTCAGCTATCTCAACCAGGGGTTTTCTTAAGGTATTTTTTAAAAAAACCTAGCTTCTACAGCAGAGTTTGGTTATAATGAAGAATAATTTTTAAAAAATCCTTCTGCCTTGGAGAGCATAGTGTCATACACACTAATCCATGTTGTGAACTCTGTGCCTGGAGCATCCCCACTGGATTCAGCCAGAGGTTTTATTTGCACACACAGAGTTAAGCACTCGTGTGAGTGCTTCCAAGATGATGGCTTTAAATCTCTAAAAAAGCTAAAAATGTGTGCATTGCAGTGCACTGGAGTATAAAACTTGCATTCATTGACCTTTTTTGTTTATTATCTGTATTTCTAAAGTGACTGTTTTTAGCAGCACATATAATGAAGAAAACCACTATGATCTTCCAAAGAAATTCTTCACCCTACTCCAATACTTGTCAGCACTTTAACTGAAGCAGGAGATTCAGGAGACTTGTGTTCTGGGCAATTTCCCAGCAATGCTGAGTGAATACCTGATATTATAGAAGACATCAAGGGCTACAGGATTTTATCCTAGCACAGGTTTTTCAGATTAACAAATGACATAACCGAAACTTCTGCTGAGTTCCTTTCTTGCTGTTCTTGCAGGATGAAATTGGGACTTAGTCTGCTCCAGTGCCTCTCTTTGATGCAACTGCCTAGGAAGTCACAGAGCAATAGTATTTTGAGTTGACTGGATTTTAAATGTTTATCAGTTTGAAGATAAATTCCAGATGACCTGGATGTATAGCTCAGTTGGGAGAGCACTGCACTTCTAATCTGAGGGTCAGGGGTTCGAGTCCCCATCCAGGTATGAGGTTGGACTAGATGATCTGAAAGGTCCCTTCCAACCTAGATGACTATGACTATGACTATAAGGATTGTATCAGGAATCAGATTAATAGCAACCATGCAGCACAGAGATCAGACGTGAGGTGTTTCCATTGATGCCTTTGGCTCAGAGAAGAAGTTACTCTGCATGGAGCTATCTGCAGCATGTAAATGGAGCAGAAGCAGCCTGTGCTGGTGTACCAAACCTACACATAAGTCAATGGAAATCCTGTCATGGACAGTATACATTTAGTGAAGTTCACAATTTTTACAATCTTTAAGTACAAACCTTCATGATAAATTGAATAATTATTTTGGATCAAATAGGTTATTCACAACATCACAGCATTTTCCTAGGGGCTTTGCTAGTACCAGTGCACCATGATAATCCAGGACAGCTGAAAAAACAGAAGCTGGAAAGATTTTTGTTCATTGTAACACACAGCATCAATAAACTGTGCAATGGACTCTCTAAGCAGGTACCTTTTTGGTACCTGCTTAGATGATGAAACAGAGGAGAAATGATGCCTCGTAGTTTTTACTTCAGATTCTGAGCATCTTTTGGTATTCATCATCATTTTCAGTTGCTGTGTTTTAAGATGTGTAAACAAAGAACTTAAAAAATGCTTTTCTCAAGGGTAGACTGAGAAAGGATAGAAGACTCTATAAAGCAAAAGTTAACTGTTTCCAAAGCACAACAGTATCAGCAAGTTACGTTGAGTGGTAGGTCATAAAATTCCTTAGAGATTTGTATAAGAAAACAATATATTGTATAAAATCATAGAATGGGTGACCTTTCTTCCTGTAAAAGCCTCATCAGTTTCTCACTCATGGCAATAAAGTAATTGGAAATACTATTTCCTAAATAAAAAAGATATATGGCTTTACTTAAGGAAATATGCTTTGTTAACTAGAGTTTCATCATTTGTTTTTCTCTCTTTCCTTTGTCTAGTACAGATACACTGCCTTCAGTGAGTCAGACAAGCCTTGGTTGTGATGGAGAAGGAGGCAAGCCAATTCAAGAGGGACCACATTCATAATGAGACAATTCCTCCTTACTTCAATGACATGCACTACAAGTCATGGCCAAAAACGCAGCAGTCTATCTCAGAGCAGGAACCAGGCAGCCTGATTGATGATATTGGTGAGTAGAGTTGTTTATCCTGTTGCTAAGGAGAGTTTCTATTCTCTCCATCAAGCAGCATTTGTGGCTGAAGGGTTTGGAACTTGTGAGCCAAACTTGGGAGTCATGGAATCATTGAATGTGTTGTTGTCTGGCTTGTACTGGAACCTTCTCCTCCAAAAGTAAAAAGCAGAAATCCTGGAATTCCCTTTCAGTCAGAGCCCCAGGGTAGTCCTCTTTCTGCTCTTTCTTCTTGGAGAATAAAAATATTAGTCAAGCACTGGCAATGTTTCATAGCACCCCTTCTCAGCTGGTGCTGAAGTCAGGCATAGGAAGAACTGAAAGAAAATCCATCTTTTCTCTGGATATCTTTCTTTCATTCCTGGGAGAAGTGATCAGCAGCTAATATCAGACAGACACTTCAAAGCTGACTTCTGTTTGCAGCTCAGCAATGATTCATCTCCTATTCAAATGGCACAACAGACTGATTAGACTGAGAGCCTCCTTAATGAACATAGTTGATCCACTCAGGGTTTCAGAATAGGTGCTACAGGATGGCTGTAAGCCAAGCACAGGAACTTAAATATTTGGAAGGCTCTAAAATAAATATAATCTTACAGATAAATTTAAAAATCAGTGATAAATTCTTTGCCCTGACCCAAGCTTAATGTTTAATGTGTTTCCATAAACAGAATGTGAACAAAGGTCTGCACAAGGTGCAGGTTATTATGTCAGCCCAATACATTTACCTCCCTATTTGTAATCTGAATCATGATTTTTAATGATGCAAGTGAGAAGGCAAGTTATTTAAATCAATAATCTACTTTTAAATGTGCTTTGTATTAAGGTTCACATAATTCTGCAAACAAATTATCAAAAATTTAGATAAGATTCATTTTACTGTTGACATTAGAATCATTCTTATCTAAAGATGTCTGCCTTTATCTTGACATAGTAGTATTTCAGTTTGGGAAGATGTAAATTTCTGAGTCACGGGCTCCATTATGAAAAGGAAACTGCATGGAGATACCAGAAAAAGAAACTCCGTTGCTGTCATGGTGACAGCAATTAGCAGCAGTTAAAACAGCAAACAATGGATTTAATGGTTTGGTCTAATAGTGACTTAATTACTTAGCAGTCTGTTTTTTCTACCAGCATTTCAAGACACGGGAATATTTCACTGCTGTGCTCCCACTATGTGATGCTTTCACTTAGCGTTTCGAGTCTGTTACACAGAGAATTGCAGTAGCATCATTACCATAAATATTTTTGATTCTGTATGAGGTGGGAAAGTCAAGGTAAATGCTCTCGAGCAATCGTACTTGAATACCTCCTGTCACACAGCAGAGAGCCTGCTCGACAGAAAGGAGCAGCCTATGCTCATTGTACTGCGATGGTAAAAAATAGCCTGAATTCCACTGCAATTGTATCATCTCCTTTAGAATAGGTGGAGAATTTCAAGCTGTTAGGCCAGTGAAGGGCACACATCATGGCTTATGTCAGGAATACATTTCCTTTCATACAGACAACAAATGTCTCCCTTTCTTTCTCCTCCTTATTTCTTTAGGCTGCAGAAATGGCAAATACTTTCACATTAATTCTCAAGTCTCTAAACTGGGTTGTGATTACCATTTCCCGTTGGTGGAATCAGCATGAAATGAAGGCCATGAAGTAATGGTGTGTCGGAACTTGTGTCTGCCTTATCAAAGCAGAGGCTTTGATGCTGTCCTGTCTGTTGATGGTAAGTTCTGCCCACTACCATTGTCTAGAGGTCAGACCTCTAAAGGGTTCAAAGCATTTGGACTTTTCAAGTTTTGGGATTTTTTTTCATTGACCAACAGTAATTTGTACATGAGGTAAATCTGTATTAACAAAGAAATATATATTATATATGTGTAAGCACTTGTACAGGCAGATATGCATATTATTATAGATAAACTCCATTAAAAACTGAAAAATGGGTAAGTCAAACAGATGTATCCTGTTTTATTCTGGCCCAAGCATAACTACAGTGTGCAAAGCAGGAATGGAGGGTCTTATTTTTGTCTTACTACAAGTCAGAAATTTCAAATGTTGGCTCTGTCGGGAGGAAAATACAACAAATCTGCTTAGAAACAGTGAGTGTATTCAAAGCTCAGTATTAAACCTTTCTGCACCTTCCCAAAAGGTGGTTTTCACTTCTGCGCTCCACGGTTTGTCAGCCAACACAATAATTTTTGTGCTGATGAGGATGATCATAACACTGATCCAGCTGGAAAGGAAGGAACCTACATGAAGGAAGATTGCTTTTATCCAAATCAGTTTCCCATTGCTTCACTGCAGAGAGGCCTGTTTCAGAAAAAGCAGGGGAAAAAAACCAAGTAAACAATGACAAAGCAAGCAGAAGTGCTTATTTCAGTGGCACTGCTGTCTTTAAAGATTCAGCAAATAACATTTCTTGTTAGATTTTTCTTTTTTGTTTAGTTGCCATTTTCAATGTAACTTAGTGATGGAAGAACTGCACACATCTTTGCCAATTTGAAGGCAGATATTCAATGGTAGCTTTAGCTTTTACTTTTTTTCTCTTTTCAAATGTGCAGGTTCTTTTGTTTTGGGAGTTTTGAAATCAATCAGGCACCTTTTAAAAGCCAGACATTAAGCTTATACTAATTAAAAGTTGGACAGTATTGTAAATAAAACAAATTACAGTGCTTAGCAAACTTGATTTCCCTTTTCTCAGTCCAAAGAATGTGAAGTTCTCTAAGCCTTGTTAAATCAGAGTGCAATGTTAATACCTCACACCTCTTTGAGTAAGTGAGCAGTTTTGCACAGCCTCTTCTCTATGTCTCAGGTGACCTCTCTTTAAGCCCTGAGGGACTTTAGTTTTCAAGCCCAGGTTCATGTCATATAATTTGATACTTGATGTATATTTGAGACTGCATTATTGTCACTAGTACATCATTGTATGGGACTGTGGAGTGTGTTCATCTATACCATTTGAAAATCTTTCACTCATGACTTAAGAAACAGGACCAGTAACTATCAGTCCTTGTTACTGAGTTTTCACATCCTTTGCCCACATGGAGAAACAACTGTCATTTTCCCAAAGGTGATTTGGCATTCTCTGGAAATTCAGGGTGAGAAAGACAAGCCAGATTTGTTGAAAAGCATACATAACAATGTTCAAAAGTTGTCTGACTCAGAAGAGGCTGTGCCCCAGAGTTGTGAACAGCCTAGAGAAAAGCAAAATAGTCAAGATGAGGTTGCTGCTGGAGATACAGACTTCCCATCCACAGCAACCTTATAAAGCCTTGTGTGCATGGCTGCAGTGTGAGAAGTGAGAGCCAGTGAGGAGTCCAGAAGGAGGCGCAGGCTTCAGGCAGAACTATGTGGTGGTGGACTGTGGTGGTTTTGGTACCACAATATGGGTGCAAATTACAAAGTTATTTCTGTTACATCTTTTGCCATCACAGATCACACGTGAATCTTGATGCTGAACACATGATGGTGTTTCCTTATTATTGCAGAAAAATGTGGTCATTCAAAGATTCAGATAACATGTTGAACTATACTATGTTCAGAGTGCAGTATAATACTAGTGTAGAACCTACATACTATGGTTTTGATAATCATGTCATCTCTGAGCTTCAAGAGATTGTCTAAGAAGGCAAGAAATTCTGTAAGTGTCCTAGACTTGATATATAAGCATGAGGTTAGAATGTGCTGCTTTCAAGTGCTGAATTTTCTGTCTGAGGACAGCATCAGGAGCTCCTTAATGCCATAGAAATTGAAAAGAAATCACCAGAAAGTATGACTACCAATAATTGTAAGGGTTGGTGTGAAAAAAACAGACTAAAGCATGACATGGATTAGAACCAAGATAAGGTTTTATAAACACGTATAAAGCAATAGGAATAAAAAACATCCCCTTTGCTGTATACTGATGGCTTTGTGATTGTTAGCATGATGAAGCCATTCCTGTATTATTGGAATAAGTAGAATCTCTGCCATGTGCAGTAATAGAAAAAGAACTGGCACCCATATTTCCATTCTGGATGAGGAATTGCTCTGAATCACAATGCAGGACTGATTTTTTAGCATGACTTTACCCCTGTCAAAGTGGCTTTCTTTTTTATATGCAAAGGTTATGTTCTGCTGATAAAATCTTGTATGTGCTGAGTTCTTGGACTCTGTGATAGGTAAGGGATAAGAAGAAGCTTTTCCTGGTAATTTAGATAAGTAATTTCTTTCCTCCAAATGCAAAACTGAAGACTTCACATTGGGACACTCAAGTTGGTAATGTTGTTTTATGTTACTGAAATATCTGATCAGACTCCATCCCTGTGGGATAAAAAAAAAGGTTCCTGGAGTGAAGAGCATCAAATAGCTTTCCTTGGTGTTAATACCAATATGTGAAAATTAACTTGGCTTTAATCTGTGATCTTTTAGTCATGTGGTAATTGAACAGAGGAAGAGAGGGGGACCTAAGGGACCTAAACCTGTCTAGTCCTCTAATTTACATTGTCTGAGAAAATGGGCTGTATAACTGCAAATAATTCTAAAAGTTTACAGGGTGGAAGAGTCTCTGGAGGATAAAAGAAGCCCAGATAAGAGGCCCATGAAAATTTCCTTACCATATAAGGTTCTGTCTTTATGGTAAAATGCAATTAAATGCTTAGTAAGAAGAAAGCAAGGGTTTGTATCAAATCACAACAGCATGGTTGCGCTGTTAATATGGACACAACACTGCAATTCCATCATGACATAGTTTCTTCAGCCCATAAAGATATCTTATCTGTCTGTGTAACCTTGGTTATTTCTGCATACCAGTTTGGCCATATAGGTATATCATCACTACCTGTTCTCCTAAAATCTGTTTCTAATAATGATCAGTCAGAATTACATTCTAGCATTTTTAAAATTTTTTTCCATGAAAAAAACTGAGGTTAGAAAATTATATTCCCTAAAAGAAGCAATCCATGGCACAATAAGCAACCTGTACCAGAGGATAGCAGAGTATAATGAAGTCTGGTAGGACAGCATCAGGAATTCTGTAATGCCATAGAAATTGAAAAGAAATCTTTAAAAGTATGACTACCAATAATTATAAGGGTTAGGCTGAAAAACCACTCATGGTGACTACAGCATTACATGTATTAGAATCAGGATAAGGTTTTATAAACACTTATAAAGCAATAGAAAAACAAAAAATGAAAGGGCAAATAACAGATGACAGGGGAGGTTGCATTTTTCTTTGCTTAATAATAGTAGATTTTTAACCAGAGAATAGAATTTTAGACTATAAAAAGGAACTAATGTCTTAAAGAATATTTAGATAAATTGGGTTACACAAATTGTTAGAAAATCACAAAAAAAAATCATGCTGAATAGCAGATCATCTTTAAGATCTCCAGCTAGTGAAGAAAAAGAAACATAATTCTTGCTTCCAAAATAGAGAGAGAAAAGGATATTAAGAGGAAGCCACCCTAAGTTAGATTTACAAAAGGATACTAGAATAAATAATTTAAATAATCTAATTTAAATACAATAAATTATTTAAACCTACAGAATACTAATGTAATGGGAAACAGTCAACATGTCTTTGTCAGGAACAAGCCAATCTGCTTTCTGTCTTTGACAGGGTAATCATCCCAATAGACAGGGAGGCCGGAGAAGACATGATAAATCTTGACTCATGTCATTGTTGCAAGCAAAATAAATAGAGCTAAGAATGTGGAAAAGAATTATACTAGAAATAAATCAGCATTTCACTGTCTAAACCAGACACATTTCAAATGGGATGCTCTTGGGACCCACCCTACATCTGCTTCTATGCAAATTTTTAATTAATATCTACTATGGAGAACATATTGAACAATTTGTGAATGGCTCCTATTTTAGAAGATTTACTTTGGAATTACTTTGGAATTACTTAAGATTTGACATACAAATGATGGAGAGTTGTCTCAAATCAACAAGAAGAGATACAGAAACTGCCAAAAGGGATGTAAATGCTTCAGAAGGAAACAGTGAACAAAGGGAGAAATAATGGCCAGGCAAGAAGAATCACAGGCTGCTACAAATCAAAGCAAATGCTTGTCTGGATCATGGGGATAGAGCAGAGTCATGGAAGGCAGAAAAATGAGTTTCTCTCCTGTGCTTGGTACTTTTGAGATACTGAATGGAATATTGCATCTGCTTTTGGGGGCCATGCCTTACAGAGTTTGCAACTGATATGGAGATGTCTTAAATAAGTGATGTTTGTAAAATCTGAATTATTACAGGAAGGTGAAGGAAATTTATTTGGTTAATCAAGAAATTAAAAATAAATAAGAGACTGAAGGAAATATAACGGTCTTCAAATGCATAAATGATTTTTTACTGAAAGTAAATCTTTATTTTTTGCTTATTATTTCTTTTATTATTATACTTCATTATTATGAATTATCTTATGCTGTAGCAAAAGTTATTTACTTCAGATATTACACACCTTTTAAGAGCAGGAAAACCAATTTAGAGCCAAGTGTTTAAGTTTTCCATGGAGCTGGAACATGAATTACCTCTATTTTTCTGTATCTCTTTTTATGTGAACGCCACTTGGCCTCTCTTGAGAAAAACTTATTGATTCTCTTCTAACCAGTTGCTGCCCAGTGTCAACAGCTCTCTTTGCTGAGCAGGGAACTCTCCTCCCTGGTAGAGGTGCAACATACTAACAAAGTCTGAATATTACACAAGGTCTCAGAGGCAGAAGAGAAATGGCACCCATAGTAGGAGAATCTTGTTCTGACAAGGTCACACACAGAGTACCTCTGCTTCTTTGAGATGCTGAAGTGGGGCCACAGAAGGCCAGTGAAGCTGGTGAGGAGTCTGGAGAACAAACGTTATGAGGAGCAGTGAAGGGACCAGAGGTTTTTTAGCCTAAAGAAAAGAAGGCCAAAGAGAGACCTTATTGTTCCCTGCAGCTACCTGAAAAGAGGTTGTAGAGTGGTGGGAGTCAGTCTCTTCTCCTGAGTAACAAGCAATAGGACAAGAGAAAATGGCCTTAAATTGCACAAGGGGAGGTTTATGTATTTATGTTAAATACTAGGAAAAAATCCATCACAAAAATTTAATTAAACATTGGAACAGGGAAGTGGTGCAATAACCATCCTTGGAGACATTTAAAAGATGGCTTGACATGGTTTAATCATGGGTTTGTCAGTGTTAAATCCATGGTTGGACTCAATGACCTTAATGGTCCCTTCCAACACTAACAACTTATTCTATGATTCTTCTGAGCCATTTGCAAGCCCTGTGTTCTGCTTTGGTCTCACCTCTTAGTGTTTTCTTTAAAAAAAAAATTCCTTTTTTTCTAAGCTAGTAGTCACAAATTTGCCAAGATGTGGAGAAGCTCCATAGGACAGTGGGAGCCTGTGGTTTTATTTGTCATTCACTCAGTTCCTCTCACTGGTCTTACCAGCAGACAGCATTGATGCAATTCTCACTAACAGCAAGGAGCCTGATTTCTATCCCAGTTAAGCCCTGAGTTCCTTGCCTTGCTATTTTCATGCAAGTTATAGATGATCTAGCAATAGTATTCTAAGTTTATTTCTGGTGGATGACACTCGGGTATCTGAAAATGGTGTCAGGTCAGAAAACTTGACCTTTTTTTATGTTCTTAGCAAAACATACATCAAAACAGAATGAGCTCTGCACCTTATGGTCCTATCTATTGCTCCAAGTTACTGGAGTGCAGAAGTGGTTCAAACCCCAAATAGACCCTTATGTTTAGTCTAATTTTAACAGCAGCAGCCAGCAGCCTGCTCAGCATTTTAAAATGTAATAAATTATTTTAGACCACAGTTAGCTATCTATGAACTTATCAGTGACATCAAGTTGACAGTATATCTGTTTGAAATCTCACCCTTATGCTCTTAGCAACACATTACATGGTTGCAAGGGCTTGACTGGCTGTTGGGTGTCATTAAAAGAGGTGTCAGCTACTCACAGTCTGCACAACTTGCTCATGTATGGCTGTTGTCCTCTGCTCTCTTTCTATGCAGAACAGCACAGCTGTGATTTAGGAAGAAGGGCTAGCTGAGCAGCTATCACATGATGTTTTTGGCAGATTTTTGCAGGCTCCCAAACACAGAAATTGAGCTCTGTACTCCCTAAAGCTTATTCTCATACCAAGTAACAAACTGAGATCCTGAAACAGGTGTTCAAGCACCTGATCTAGGTGCACATTTAAAACTTCCTGACTTAATAAAGGTCCCTAGTGCCAAGGCTTCTTTTGGGGCTGGTGCCTAAAAGCATTGCAGAGATTTTGTGGTTTTACTTTCATGTGCTGCCAAGTCCTCAGGGCACTCATCCAGAAAGTGGGGGGGATGGATTCACCTATTCATGTCTCTCCTCAGCCAGTGAGGAGTTCCAATGTTTGGGGACATGCTCCAGTCATTGAATTTTCATCTGCACTGGATAGAGAAAAACACCACCATACCTTGGAACCTGAAGCTAAAAAGTCCAAGGGAGGTGGAAAAGGAGTCTAATCCTTTAGGGCAGTTTGGGCACAGAGTGGGCATCTCGAAGATGGTATGCATCAAAGAAGGGGAATGGCTTAAAGAGAGCTGCTCAACCTGACCTTATTTTATTACCATCTTTTGCTGGTTCCCCACTTCTATGCTGCTGTGACAAGCATTTCAGAATTGTCTTTAATATAAATGCAGAAGTAGTCCCACTGAAAGCAGTTTAGCTGCTCACATGCTTAAAATTAAGGATATAATTATATTCCTGAATCAAGGCTTTAACAAGTTAATTAAATTGCTTAATTATAATGATTTTTATAAAGGCAGCATCCCCATTTGTTAATGCTAACCACAAATGTGGGGAAAATAAAGAAAGATAAAATTTTCCAACCTGAGTAATTAAGGAGTTACATTTCTAATAGGAAAAAGTTTTTAATGTAAACACTGTTTGAAGTTTATTCAGTAATTATTTCAAATAATTCTTGGGTGTATTAGTCTTTTTTCTTCCCTTTTTATTTTTGATGCCACCATAATGAAGAGAATAAAATTGTATTTAACTTAGAATCATGCCTTCTATAGATATGTTCCAATTGTTCCTATTATTAGAGCTGACAGAGATAAAGTGACATCTGAAGTGTATGTACTGTATATACAAAGAAGTCTGCAAGATAAAGATTCTATGATCCTTAAATACTTTCCAAATGTCTCTGAAGGGGTTTAACCTCAGTGAAGAAATTTGTCAGAGAAAAGCAATTTCTGATTACACAGACTACTTTTTGCCATTTAACAGGGTTTAAATTGAATCACTGACCTAAAATGCTCATTTTGAAAATTACTTTAAAAAATTACTTAAAAAAAAAAAATCAAAGTTGTTGATGCTTTCAGTTTTGTTCTCTGAAGACAGCTGAATGACATAAAAATGTATCTCGCATTGTCTTCTTGTTCTAAATAATCCCTTTTAGTAGGATTAGTCACAGTATTAAATTAAGAGAAGGAGCAATTAATTATGTTCTTACGAAATGAAGAAGAGAAGAATCTTTGAAATGTTCTCCTTTCCTCCTCACCCCTCCCTTTGTAATCTAAAATTGCATTATGTATTTTTCAGTTATGGAAAGTCTTAGAGACTTCTCTTTAAACACAAATGGTAGGAATGAGCAGTACATGACACAAAATTAATTAGGACTGACTTTCAGTAAATGCAAGGCGAATGTATGGCCAAAAGTAAAGGGAACACTTGATTCATAACAACAGTTAATCCCTGAAGCAAGGCCTTGTTGCTGCAAAGAACTGTCAGGTTTTAGACAAGCATCTGTGCTCACTCCAAACAAATATTTTTGTACTTAGATTTCATTTTTTGCAATGGTTTGTTTGTCTGCTTAGAAAATTGAATGTTGTTCTATTTGTCCTCATCACCATGACATGGCATTGGTTAGTATGATAATGATATTATGTTCATTAAAGACCCTTTTGTACCGAACCTAATGAGTTTTTTTCTAGCGTTTGTTACAAGGGTTGCATAACAACTGAAAAACTCTGATTATTCTTCTGTGAAAAAAAAAGCATCAGAATACACTTTCTGGAAAAAATGATAGTAAGTAGACAGCTATAGAAGAGAGCAGCATAATAATAGGGATATATTGGTGACTCTGTGATAAACTTGTGGAAAATTACCACAGATTATTAAGAGAGATTGCAAGGGCAGTGAGGGCAGAAAACACAATATTGAGAAATCTTGATTATCCATATGTAGGTTGTGTAAATGATACACAGGGGTAGGAAGGCTCTTGAAAGATTAATCTGAGAACCCACAAAAGGGAAGCAACACTTATTAGTCTGAAGTAGTTTATCAGGCCCACATCAATAAGTAATTGTGTAGAGACCACATTATCACGCTGCCTTTAATGTGACTGTAATCGAACCTCTTGCAAGAGAAAAAAATGCTCTAAAAAACCCACTGCATAAAAGTTTACTTCCAGAAAGGAAGAAACTTGTAACAAAAATTGAAAGGGAAAGCCAGAAGGGCAAAATGCTAGCAGATGAGTATGAAAAGTGCTAAAAGACTTAGTGCTGAATGCTTAGCATAGGTGTATGGCACCTGTAAAAAAGGCCAATGTTTAACAAATTCCTGTATAATCTGTAATTAGAAATGAAATGAATAAGCTAGTGATAAGGTTTGCTTGTGAGCCAAAGTAATTCAGTTTTGCGAAGAGTTGCAGAAAAAGTCTTATGTGAACTAATGACTTGGTGGAAAATTGCAGAAAATTACTTGCAGAGAATTACTTCTATGCTAGGTAATGTGCATAGAGAAAAATAACTAAGGGTACAGGCACAGTGTACCTGGAGACCCTCTGTTCAGGAAACAGATACTGAAGTCATTATCAGACTCCTTTTCAATGCTCTGAAAAATATTAGCTAACCATTGGAACCTGGTCAAAAATTATTCAAATATTAAAATGAAAATGGAAATCTAGGAGAATGGCAGAAGATTAATACCTGGTGCATCTATGTCTTGAATGCATTCAGGATGTCTCCACCTCTGGAAGGAAGTAGAAGAACTAGTAAAGGTCCTTACAATGATCAAAGATAAAAATTGTTTATGTGTGAGGGCAAATTAATGGGCTAGGGCTCTTCATCAAAGGAAAAAGTATCATCATAAAAGTACCATTAAAGAAATGTATACATCATACTGCTCCTGAGGCATTCTGAACCCCACAAATGGTATTAAATTAGTGAATAAATTTCTATGGCTTCTTAAAGGAGACCTGCAGGAAAAGATTTAAAAGAGAGGGAATATTTTTTCTAAATAATAGATAATTTAATTGCAGGTTCCTTTGACGTGCATTTGTGTAATTAGAAGTCAAAGTGAGTCCAAAAAAGTATCTGTGGAGGACAGATTCATCACTAGCTATTAGATACATGTGGCTGAGGATGCTCTCAGGCTATCAGCCACAGAAGGTGAGGGGAGAGAACATCATTGCTCTTTTTGTTTCCCAAACAGCCCTGCTGGAGGGATGTTTGCTTCAACCCAGGATGAGTTTTCTCTGCCCTGATATTTTTTTCACCACCTGCAAGCTTCTATATTTATTGCCATTTAGGACAAAACTAATTTCCATTTAAAGTACCAGACATTATGACTAATGTGTTTCCAAGCATCTGGACCCTTGCTTTATAGTGCTTAGATGGTGGGAAATCACCTTAAAATACATTGAACAGCTGGTGAAAGATTGTTTCAGGAGTGTGGCATTGAAAGACTCCAGGGAGACATTACTGAGGTCTCTCAGGGCTTAAGGGTGAATTGTAAGAAACATTGAGAGATACCTTTTACCAGAGTGTGTAGTGAGGGGAGGTGGAAAATGATTTTAAACTGAGAGGAGGTAGATTTAGATTAGACATTAGGAAGAAATTCTTTTCACTGAGAATAGTGAGACACAGGTTATCCAGAGAAACTGTGGATGCCCCATCCCTGGAGACATTCAGGGCAAGGCTGAATGAGGCCTGGAGCAACCTGATCTAGCGGAATGTGTCCCTGCCCATGGTAGAGTGCTGAGACTAGATGATCTTCAATGGTCCCTTCCAACTCAAACCAACCTATGATTTTATGAACTGTAGCTCCCAGTGCCATCTTCTTAGCAGTATCAGGGGAGAAGCTGATTTGAACTATTTCTACTAGAGGGGAAGGAAGCAGGTTTATGTTGCTGCTGGGCTGCAGTCAGGTCTTCAGTGAGTGTTCAGACCTCTCTGACATCCAGCATGAGCCACTCCATCTCTGAAATGGTGCCTTTCCTGCACAGGACAGACTTCAGTTTCAACCCAGTTTCAACATACAATGTCAAAGAAAATATTTGGTAGGTGAATGTGGTGATCTTGGATACTGACAGGTCTGGCTCTGATTAAAAAAAGTCCTGCAATAAATTGATAAATAATCTGTAATTTCAGGATAGTGTGATATTGCTCTTTTTCCTTGACTTATGCATTTTTGAAGGGAGTACATAGAATTATAGAATTATAGAATTATAGAATGGTTTGGGTTGGAAGGAACCTTACAGATCATCTAGATCCAACCCCCCTGCCATGGGCAGGGACATCCTGCACTAGATCAGGTTGCTCAGAGCTTCATCCAGCCTGGCCTT
>VZTY01006790.1:0-47890 GCA_013400935.1 Turnix velox | reverse complement strand
CTGTCCATGGCTCTTCTGATATCTTCTGAGGATATGGTTGGCTTTCTAGGCTGCAGCTGTGTACTGCTGGCTCATGTCCAGCTTTTCCATCCATCAGTAACCCCAAGTCCTTTTTCACAGAGCTGCTCTCCATCACATCACCTCGCAGCCTGTATTAGTAACAAGGATTAGCCTGACCCATGTGCAGCACCCTGCTCTTATCCTTGTTGACCTTCATCAGGTTTGCACAGGCCCACCTCTCCAATTTGTCCAGGTCCCTCTGGATGACATACCTTCCCCCTAGCTTGTCAGCTGCACCACTCATCTTGCTATCATCTGCAAACTTGCTGAGGATGCACTCAACTCCGCTGTCTTTATTGTCTATGAAGGCATTAAACAGCACAGGTCCCAGTACAGATCCCTGAGGAGCACTACTTGTCACTCCTCTCCATCTGGACATTAAGCCATTGATCACTTCTTTCTGGATGCAAACATCCAGCCATTTCCTTATCAACTGAAGAGCCCACCATGAAATCCCTATCTCTCCAACTCAGAGAGAAGGGGACAGTTGTGGGGGACAGTATCAAACGCCTTGAAGAACTCCAGAAAGACAATATCCACTGGTCTTCCCATGTCCACTGATGTAGTGACTCCATTGTAGAAAGCCATTAGGGTGGTCTGGCAGAAGCCATGCTGGCTGTCTTGAATCACCTCCCTGTTCTCCATTTTCCATAGCATGGCCTTTAGGAGAATCTTCTCCATGATCTTTCAGACTGGCAGGTTGGTAGTTACCAGCATCCTCCTTTCTACCCTTTTTGAAAATGTTCACCTTCTTTCAGACACCAGGGACTTTGCCTGACCACTGTGACTTCTGAAATACCATGGAGAGTGGCTACTACATCAACCAATTCCTTCAGGATTCTGGGATGCATCTCATTCCATGGACTTGTGGGCATTAAGGTTTCTCAGCTGGTCCCGAACCTTGTCTTCACTGACAACAGGTGGGACTTTCCCCTCCTGGTCTCCATTTTGTATTCCTAATCTGCATTAATCTACAAATCTGCCTTTTGCAAAGAAAATCCAATTTTTATAGATAAAGACACTGAAGCAAATAACTATGCTTAAGGTTAAAATGTACAGTAAATATTTGAAAGGAAAACAAACAAAAATCCCAAGCAACAGGGCTGCTTTGCTGATGGTAATTTATGTGCTGGAGAGATATGTCCACAGTTTTACCTGTTGCATTTTTTTCTGTGGATTTGTGTATCTGCAAAGCAGAGATCAAACTTGTTTTCTGAGAAATAAGCCCCTGTTTTTTACGTGCCTGTCAGTAGCAGAAGCATATCATGTTTTCCAACGTAGCATGGCACTGTACAGTAATTTGAGTTTTTTAATGCAGCTTTAATTCAATTTGGATGTATTATCTGTAATCGCATTTCCTTTACTTCCTCTCAAAGAGTTCACATCAGCAGTATCATAGTACAGCTTGTATTTTCAGTTGGAAAAGCTAGAGGGGCTAATCATTCTCCTCCATCTGCAGCAACTGCCTCTGCAGTGCTTTTTTTCCCCCTAAAAGTTAGCACCACTGGGGAAGTGGAGAAAATTTTCAGTCACAAAACGTTGATGCCATTCAGCTTTGATGACACCTTTCCCTTCATTTTGTACACTTTTTTCCATTGCCAGAAGGACTTGACAGCATCTCCGTATTTTTCAGGACAGCTTCAGGTAGTGCTAAGCAGTGGCTGCAGCATGTGTCTGAGCCTTTCCATCATGTCTGCTCCTACTGCTCAACAGGCTGTTCACCCACACAACACACCACAAAGATGTCTTTGATCATAGCTACCAGTCCTTGTCCTCAAGTACATCTGACATTTAGTTTTCCTGGAAACTAACACAGGTATTTTAATGGTTTCTCTTGGAAGAGTTTCGCCTGTTCCAGCATTCCCTAAAGGAAGAGTGCTCATCATCTCCAGTTCTTCCCTAGGGTGCAATGAGCCACAACTGGGTTTCTCCTAATGCTGATACATCTGCATGCTGCAGATCAGATGCTCCCAAACAAGACCCATGTCACAGGGATAGTATTAGCACAACTTAAAGGAATCCTAATCTCAGGACAACTCTCAGAAGCTTTAAAAGCAAACCTTCCCTTCCACAAGGATTTAATGCCCTTGTTTTGGATGAAAAGAAGTGCAAAAGGCCCATTTCTTGTGTAGCAAAGTGCTGCCCAAGGCGTGAGTTAGACCTGCTTCCACACAAGATGCCTTCTACTTATGATGGCTGCCTCCAGAGGAGGCAGAATAAACTCAGCTTCTTGCAAATGAAGCTGCCCCAGGACAGGGCAGGGAAAGCAAGTGAAAACATGGCTCTGGTTGGAAGGAGCATATATCAACACTTCCTCTCATTTTTGCCTGTGACAAAGCCACAAGCTCTATTTGAAATTCTCCTTTTGATCAGGGTAGCAGTAGCAAAACTAGGACTGAGCTCATTCCTTCATTTCAACATCACAGTCCACATTTGTAGCCCTTGGGGGAGGCACCACTTTGTGCCATGGGATATAGCAGGGAGATGTTTTGCACTCCTGAGCAGGACTTGATCCTAATTTGTTTTCTTCTTGTACTCTTTGCTGTTCTGAGCCAGATTTTAGAATAGAAAGAATTTTTAGGATAGAGTAATATGATTTTTCTGGCCATATTTCAGCATCCAGACTGTTAAGAGCTGTATGCAAGTTTGGCTTTGCACCCCATGTTGTCTGTGAAGTTGATGAGAAGAAGTAGCCCTTTTTAAAGGATGAACCATGAATTGTGCCTTGAGGAGCTGTTGGGATTAGAGAGCTCATGTTCAGCACCTGCTCAACTCTTCCCACTGCTTGTGGAAGGAGCTTAGAGAGGAACAGCCTTAAACACTGATTCTCATGCTTCAGTTAGGGGAAATACATCCCTACTCAGGAATCTGTTAAATTCTGAGGATGGAAAAAAGGCACATGAGCAACAGTATGCTGAATCATGCTGATTCATCCCCAGCTCCACCTTTTAGCCAAGCGGTGCTGCCTACATATCCCTATTTCATTGGAACTATACAAAAAAAAATTCATTCTTAAACTGTAAAATAAAAAGTCAAAAAGC
The DNA here is from genome assembly GCA_013400935.1 of Turnix velox. Taxonomy (NCBI): domain Eukaryota; kingdom Metazoa; phylum Chordata; class Aves; order Charadriiformes; family Turnicidae; genus Turnix; species Turnix velox. Next base: position 44,789 of record VZTY01006790.1, on the reverse strand, counting down.
AGCAGCCCTAGCTCAGCATTACTATACAGCATCTGCCACCCTGAATTTATGGTCATTTGAAGCCTTACCTGTCCAGGGCATGCTAGCTTTCAGAAAAGCTTTCTATGTCTGACACTATCTCTGATCTACTAGTGATGGTCACTTCTACAGATGCTACTAATTAAAGCCAATGTCTTCTCACTACTTCTGATTTGCAGGTCACTAAAAAAATCTTCTCCATTTTTTCCTCCAACAGTTATCATGCTGTTTCTTAGTGCTTTTATGTACCCCTGGGAAGCTGCCCACAGCCATTCCAGGATCCACAAGCACAGCTTGGAGCTCTCTCTTCTGTGCTTGCCATGTGAAGCTCTGTCACATCGAATCCCACACAGCCCACATGAAGTTGGCATAGTGGCTGCAGCCAGAGCTGCTCATATCATTAGAACACTGCGAGCGCAGCACTGTTTATCCTCCTTTGGCATAAACAGGTTTGATGAGTGTGAGTCTATCAGAGAAGATTTTTTGCCCACTGGGTATATGTCTTCCTTCTAATTGTCTGCTAATTGGCAAACAGCTAATCCTACTTATTATCAAAATTCTTTCTCCAGAGAAAACTCAACCAAGAGTTTCATAAATCCTTTTCCCTCATCCTTTTTAATTTTAAAAATAGTTCCAAGTATCATTTGGTAGCTATCACCCAAGGAATGTTCTCTTTGAGCTAATCAGCTCCTGGAAGGTTATCTGTGATCTATTTGAAAGTGCCTTAGCCAGCACCTTGCCTTCCATCTTAATTAGTAATTACTGGTCTAAAATTGTTACTTACCACAAGCATTTGTATTGACCTCTCAAATTAAGATAGCCCATGAAATTAAAAGTGGAAGAAGCCTATTGGGTCACTTATTGCTCTCTCCAGAGGGCATTCATTATTCATGATGTGTGGCAGGGAACCGAAGTATATGGTCTGATTGAGAACACGGCAGTTAACTTGTCTTTGAAATGTAAATAAAATTAATGAGTATACCTGTCTTCCCCCAGGATCTGTCCTCATCTGCTTTGTCATTCTGACTCCTTGCATTCTTCTCTTTGATGGGGATTCTGATTTTCTTTCCTTCCTTTTCTTCTCATTCAAGATTGAAAACAACATTTTGCCGAAGGTTTCCAAGTGGCAAAAAGCACAGAAAATATTCCATGGATTTTTCAAAACATGTGCTTTAGTAGCATGCCTTTCAGATCTCATTGCGACCCGGACTGTGCTAACTGTTGCTTTCATAATCTGCCACAGCAAATCATTTGACATGAACACATTATTGTGAGTTAAAAAAAAACCACACCAGCTTGCTTGCCATGAAAGCCCACACTGGCAACATTTAGCTCTAGTGAAACTGTGCCATTCCCTGGCTGTCACAGATTTCCATCGGAAAGGATCACATTTAATAAAGCAAAGTAAATTGTTCCAGGCACAACCAAGAAAACTTGTTTGGGGAAACACTGCCAAGAGACGGAGCAAGACAGTAGGTCTCCATCTCTTGGTCTTCAATTCCCCCATACCCAAACTCTGCTCTTTACTGTGGCTTGAAAAGAGGTTAAAAATACTTGAGAATTAAGTCTTAACAATAGCCATGCCAGAGCCTTTATGGGAACTTGGACAGAAAAGGCACCTTCTACAAAACCAGTCTGGCAAGTAACATGTGAGCTTCCAACTGATAAAGCCCAGTAGCCTTTTATTTCTTTCCCTTCACACACATATTTAGGTGTCTCTACACAACTTTGTAAATAAAATTGAAAATATCTCCTACTGCAGCCTGCTGGTGCACTGCTTCTTGGAACACAGCCCCTTCCAAGTGCATTTCACCTAGAGAAAGTTGAATGGATGTGTAATAAATATAAATATGGAAGTTGCTTGTGAGAAAGCTTATCCAAGTTTCGGGAAACATTGATGAGACAAAAGAGGGCATTTGAGATCTTATCCCAGACCATTGATGAGACAAAAGAGGGCATTCGAAGAGATTACCCCACTTACAGGAAACATTCGAGAGCTGATCAAGTTACAGGAAACTTGAGACAAATTGTAATAAACATGAATGTACTTTTTTCTGTTACTTTTATAAAAGTAAATGTATTTTTGTTATAAGGGACTTGGTCTCTGAGGCAGGAGACTTGGGGGGGGGAGTTTGTGGCGGAAGGTTATCTCACTCGGTAGCAAGACTTGAAGGGTGAGCATTTGAAACCTGAAATGAAGATATGCAGGAACGCAGAGTACTACGGAGGACATGTTCGGACATGATCGCGGAGAGGACTATAAAAGGACTGTGAAATTTTAAGGAATTTCACAGCAGTTGGTAGAGCGAAGACTCCCCTGTTGCCCAGCGCTGTATATTGCTTATGTCTTGCCTTACTGTAATTAAATAAATTCTGATTGGACCCGAAAGCAACGTCTTCTATCAATAACAGCTGTGGCAGAAGGCCACTCTGGGGATCTCTGGACTGAGCGCAAAGATATGAAGAAAGGTTCCACTTAAAAATTTTTAGGAATTAGAAAATTAGGAAAATATTTTCCCTGTGAGGGCAGTGGATTCTGTGTCCTTGGAGATACTGAAACCTCAGATGGCAAAAGCTGAGCAACTCAATGTGGTTGGATTTGTTCAGTGCAGAGGCTCAGACAATATGACCTCCAAAGGACCCTTCCAACCGACAACACTAGAGGCAGAAGGCAGACCTTGTCTTCCACAGGAAAGATTGCTCAGGTATCCTGAGCAATGCTTGCCAGCCACAGCCAAAGAGACTGGAATGAGAACATGCTGGAACCTTGGGGCACAAAGGGGAAACTCCAGTGCCCAACTGGAAGAAAAGAAAGTGTGAGGGAGTTTGAGAGCAGAAAGATTTAAAGAAGTTTGGAAGATTACAGCTACTAAATTTGGGGAGTACTCATGAAAAAAGAAGTTCTGAGACACTAAGGAATAAAAGATAGAAGCTCTGGGTTGGGAAGCATCAACTGAGCTGGGCGGGAGGACCTGGACACCGATGCCTGTAAAGATGGAGTGTTTGAGAGACAATGCAGCCTGGAGCTTCAGAGAAGAGAAGTATGGTGGCTACCTAAAAATCCCATGCTTTAGGGTAGGAAAATGTGCTGAAACCTTTTTCAGTTCTTTGGCATACAGTAACAATAGACATACCACAAGAAAACTCCTCTTTCAAGTGCCTTCTCATGCATTAAACCAGGCTCTTTTGCTTGCTCTCAGTCTAGCCCATGAACCACAGCCACAGCTGACCACATTAACAAAAGGGGTGGAGTTGCCCCTCATGAACCCTGCTAATCCCATGAGTTAATGAGGAAGGCTGATGAGTGAGCTGTATTTGAATTACAAATATTAAACACTAACTAGTTCACTTGCCATCATTTTCAGAAACTACAGTCAATTTGCCCTTTTACTTCTATTTTAAGAAATTCCAGTGCTCCCATTTCCCCGAAAAGCAGCTGTGCAGACTATTCACCCAGCATATCTCTCCAGGGCTTCAAATGAGCACTTGGGTTTATCAAACAGTTCAGCCCCAGATGCACAATAGAAATTATTTCCATCATAGAGGAGGCTGAATTTTAACAGCTATTTTTAACCTCTGACTTCTCTCTTGAAGACACTGCTAGGCAACAGTAAAATGTATTAGCAAGTAATGTTAAAATAAATCTACTAATTGAAAACAAAATGAATCACCCTAGTTTCAATCTCTTTAGATACAACAAGCAGAGAAGCCAGCTCTTGTGCTCCAGAGTGGCCCATTTTTCAGAAAATTATGAGCCTTGCTCACCTCCTGCAAGGGGTATTTGCAGGTCCCTGACAAGGAGATGGTTCCCAAGCAAAGAAGCATCTCCCTCACAGCTGCCCTTCAAGTGTCTGAAGCTCCCCCTGCCTTGTCTTTGTGCTTTCCAGTAGCTGACTTCTTCAACCTGTCCCCAGCCACTCTCAAACTGGCTCCTGCTGTTTCCACCTACCTTTCTTCTTGGAGATGAGTTTTGGATATCTGAACTTCTCTTCCAAACCAGTGGAAGAGTAGGCAAGATCTCAAGGTCAGTAGAGACATGGTTCAGATGAACCTTGGACAGAATATGGTATGAACAAAGAGGAGCTAGAAACCTACACTCCAGAAGTAACCATGGCATGAAGTTATTTTAGGAACAGCAATGAGAAGTCTCTGCAGGAGAAATAACATTGACTAACTTCTGTGAGATTGTCCCTGAGAAATAGTTAAAAGTAACCGCAGGACTTGCATGGGACTAAGACATAATTTTAAAAGCTGAAAGTGACTTGGAAAACTATCAAGGACACATTCCTGATCAAATACCTCGTTGTATCAAAGGCAGAGGTATCCCTTGGCACAGCAAAACAGACATTCCTCCAAGTTCCTGTCTTGCTGAGCCACCCACACACATTGCTACTGAACCACTAGTAATTCTGATGGAGCACTGGTGTGGCAGTGAGGACTCTCCAAGCACTACATTACTGCAGGGAAGCAGGAGACAGCATTCTTAGCTGTTGCCCAGCATTTTAGATGGGATTTCATAGCATCTTGTTCCTAAGACAGACTCCATAGTGATAGACTGATACCTACTCCATGGCCATGGAGAGGGGTGAAGATCAGCTCCAAGAACATTCCAAGACAGAGGTCGTGATAGGTGCCACAGTACCTCTGCTAGGAGAAATGCAGATGGAGCAGTAGTGTCAGTGCTGAAAGCACATGCTTCACACTCCTTTGGCTTGTATTCTTTCACTACTGTTTAAGAGATGCCAAACCCATCCTCAGAAATACCACCAAACAAATCATTGAGACAGTATTTACTAGCTCCTGGATTGCTAAAACAGAGCATACAATTTCTTCTAGAAGTTCAGCATGCACTGTAAACAAGTATAGAAGAAAATCTGTTGTCGGAACATTGAACTGATAAATAGGTTCATTTTTCAGACAAGCAAAGCATATGCTGCTTTTTTTTTTGAAAGCCCCAGTTATTCTAGTAATTTGGAAAGAAAATATTAAATTATTGATGATGAAGAAAATTCTGATTCAGTTCACTGTATTGAAATTAATGGCAAACTCTCTTAATCTTAGTCATTTTGTGATATGCAACAAGTACCTCACCTCCGACTTTACCCATGTACTACTGATTAGCCTGCAGGACACATTCAACAACAGAGGTTAATTTCTTTTGCATGTGTATTTATCTACATTCCTTCCCTCCTTATGAAACAAAGATAGAAGCATTTTGCTCTTTAAAAACCAGAAGCACATTTCACTGTCACATTAAGACAATTTTGGTTTAGCAGACTGCAGCTCTGGGGCTTGGGTCATCGATTGAAATCCAATGCAACAAATTCATACAGCACTAATTGTTAGCACAGGCAAAAAATGTTAAACAAGAAGGATTAAAGGCCGCTCAGGCGCAGCAGAGCTCTTTCCAACAAGACAAATTACAGCTATTATTTTATATCAATGAACTGTAATAATCTTGAATTCCCAGCACTGGAAGGAAAAATGGTGATAATGAACTCTTATCTCCCTTACCTTCTAGCCTGCCATAATCAGGGTGCTTTTCTGGTAGAGAAGGGGACATTTCTCACGTCACCTTTGCTCATATGAATTTATTTAGCAAAATATATTTTGAAAATCACCTTCCAATTAGACAATATGGTTATTATAATTAGCATTCAAGCAGAGTTGTTTACCATGGATGTCTAAAAATAATGGGATTTCAAAAATAACTCTTTCTCCCAGGAGTTAATGCTTGTTCTTCAAAAATAAGGAATAAAGCCTTAATGCATGACTTGCCCTTTGCACAGCCCATCTTCACAGAGCACAGAAAGTTTTAGTTTAAGTGGCTGCTGTCTTTAGTTTCTCGCTCATTTTTCTAAAAATTGGTTTCACCTCTGACTTTCTGTGCTGGCATGAAGCCAACTCCTACACAACCTCCTAGACTTGTTCAGTGCTTAAGTTCCCCCTGGCTGGGAGCAGCCTGGAGTTTTCATTTGGAACTCATGGGAGGTGATGCTGGATGAAATGAAGGGCGATCCTCTCAGCATGCAGTTTAGAAGCAATTCTAAGCAGGTCTCAAAAGATGAAATCAGATGAAGAAATGGATGCACTAGAGGTTGGTTGTGGGCTATTCAGTGTTTAAAAGCTTGTCTGCATTTGACTCTCCCACTTGATCTGTGAAGCCAAGGTGCAGCACTCAGCATGAAGTCCAGCACAGTACCCACCCCAGAGACCCTTCCTTACCAGGGTAAGATTCTGCTTCTTAACTGAAAGTGTCCCATAGTAATATCACAAGGGGAAAAAAATGGCAGAAAACTGTTCTGTTTCTAACAATCACCTGCTCAATACATTCCCATCAGCCTCACTTGCCCGTAGGATGGGGGATTACTGGTCCCTACTCACAGGACCTCCCAGGTGCTCAGTACTGTACCACATTGCTTGTAATGGGGTAATCAACAGTTAGGGCTTCTTAAGGTGTTCCTAAAAAACCACAACTCTCATTAATCATTACTACAGAATCTCTCACGTTGGAAGGACTCCTAAGGATCATCAAGGATCCCACAGGATCATCTTAAACTCAACTATGACTGAGAGCATTGTCCAGATGCATGTCCTTGAACTCTGACAGGCATGGTGCAGTGCCACGACTACTTCCCTGGAGAGCTTGCTATGGATATTAAGGTTAAATTCCCTTAAAAATTACTGTAGGAAGGACAAAAGCGTGCAGAGACCAATGACATACTGTACCCATGTGTTTAAACTGTGTGTGACTGGAAGACAAAGAAAGAGGAGTCAGATCAGCAGGGGGAAACAGTGATAGCCATTTCCTCTTTCCACAATCCCTAGTCATTATCCCATGTTTCCACTGTTGACTGCACTTGATTCACCCCAGGTGGAATACGACAAAAATGAAAATTCAGGAAGAGGCAGTAGAACACCTGCAGAGAGGTTTATGGTGGAGTTTCAGTCTCCTAGATAAAGTCAATGAGATCTTTTGAAAACAGCAAACCACTCCTCAGCCTCCTCCAACTGAAACACCTCCTGTCTCTCCACCGTCCACAGCAATGCTGTCCCTGTGCACTTCAACTGATAGATGGCATTTGTGAGGCATAACTTGAAGCATAAAGTGACATAGGTGGTGTTGAGTGGGTGTTTTATTATTTGTAGAGTTGATTTTTTTCTTAATTATTTGCCTTTTTTTAAACTTCAGTGTCTCCCTTTAGCCTTACAACAGGGAGTATATACCACCTTTCTGAAAGACAGTCTACACCAAAGTAAATGGTAATCTAGTGTAAAACATTAATTAAGCATTTCATTTGGTGTTCATATCTTTACAATTTATTTTACAAGTATCACATACCAATTTAAGAGGTGAAAGAACATTTATTAACAGTTGAAATGTTACCCCTTGGCTAAACCACAGCCAAAGGAATGATCTTTCTCTAAATAGCACTATGTATGCTGAGGTGAACCCACAAGTCTCAGTCAGCAAGTAGGCTTTCTATAGGTGTACTACCTATGAACAAATGTCAAACTGATTTGCAAACAACAGAAGTATTGCTCAATTTCAATGCAATGGCTTACAAACAAGAAAACACCACAGAAAACCAAGATGGCTTAAAATAAGTGAGATAGAAAAATCAGGATACAGAACCTACACGGTCAAATCAGAACTTATAACAACATGGAAAAAACCCCATCTTTTGCTTACAGCCTTGCCTATGAGCAATCAAAAAGTAAGCATGCAGCACCAGGGCTCTCTCTTCGCAATGTCAGCTTACAAATACTGCAAAGCAACCATGATCTTAGACATCTAAGGCAACTTTTTATCTTTCTAAAAGGCCAATGTATTTTGTATGGATCTAAAGATAGATTTATGGCTGTTAAACAATCCACATAGTTTCTAAACCTGAAGAAACATTGTTCATTAGCTCACAGTGTTTTGCATTAGTAGCAAAATAAAATACTTGACATAACTAGACCCACCTGAAATCAAGCATGAACAAGTAGACAACATTCACAAAATTCTTGGCATCATGACAGTATTCTGTGGGCAACATTGGGCAGAGTTAGAACATCATGTCATCTAGTCCATCCTCCATAAACTTCTTATAAATTGCCATAAACTTTGCTACAAATGCTTCCAGATGATAAATGGCTTTGCTGCCCAGTTGCAAGCGGTGTTCATAGAAGGCTGCCATTTGTGCAACTTCTCCTTTCAGCTGTCCATCACAGTTATTTAGAAGTTCTGTCAGGAGGCCCTAAAAGGGAAAAAAAGAAAAAAAAAAAAAAAGAGATAGAATTTGAAAAGTTATGTAACTTTTTGTGAAGAGGATAACCTCAGTTCTGTGAAAATAGCTATGCTACAACCAGTAGTCTACTCACAAATCCATGAGAAAAGACACGAAAGAATCATTACATTATCTATTTGACCAAACTAGAGTCATGAACCACATCTTTTCCTTCCAACATAAATTTCTCATGTTATTATAGTCTGGTCTTGATGAAGCTCTAAGCAACCTGATAGCACAAGCTGTACCTGCTTACTTCAGGGAGGTTGGATTAGAGGACCATTGAAGGTCCCTTCCCTTCCAACTCAAAGCATTCTGTGATTAAATGAATAGATGTTACCTATTGCATTCTTACATGGCAGAAAAAACCCAATCATATACTGGAACTACTTATGCCTTAGCAATGAAAAATAAGTTAACCTCATCTCTGAATACTGTAACTTCTACTGCATGCAGACACAGGGCCCTGGGGAAAATTTTTACCAACAGAGCAAGTGTATTAAAATCACTTACTTCCTAGCATCACACACAAAGAAAAAAGCATGAATAAAAAACAAGGAAAGGGTTTATTTAAAGTTCTTCTGTTTATATTTACATACACACAAGATACTTCACAAGAACACTTCAGTCATTAAAAAAAAACAAAACAAAACAGTATTCTGCATCTCAGACAGCAACATAATGACTGGAAATACATATCTACTAATAAATGTTCAGGATTAATTGAGAAGTTTCTCTAGACCATTTTGAGTTTAAGAGGGAGTGGATACAGAAATCCACCTTCAGCCTGATCCTCAAACAGGGCAATGCAAGATCTACTTAGTTACCTTAAGACAGGAAGGTGAAAGAAACATCTATCAAAACTGCCAGTAATTCGTTAATGTCAACAGAAATCTTGTAATTATGTCTGATAGCAAAGTTCATCTATGATAAGTTACAAACTTTGTCTTTTTTCTTTGTTTGGCTCTAGTTTTTTTCAATATCCTTTCACCTTGCCTAAAATAATAATATGCATGCCCCATTTGCTTTTTTCCTCACAATAGGACTTCTGTCTTTGAAGTATTCTGTCTTCTCCTTAAACAAACCTCTCCTGTAGGATACAGCAAATACTGAATGTTGCTAACAAAGTTATAACTTCTACAACAGAAAGCAAACCATATCAAAATTAGCCCTTAAAAATATGCCTATGCCTCAGTACAGAAACTGAGAAGCCTTCAGGCGGACAAAAGCATGTCCTCGTTTGTTTACACTCAGTTACACTGATGTGTTCTACAATCTCAGAACAAGCAGACCATTCAAAAGAGGTCTGAGCAAGAAAGCCCATAACAAAAATAAACTAGGTATCTACATTTTACACATTGGAGGACAGAAGCTTCCTGCCCCCAAAATCTACACAACTCAAAAACACTGCATACAAATATACCTAGGCATGAGTCTCATATATTGACTAGAATCACAAGAAATGAGTGCTATGCATCAGTGTTTACAGGAAAAAGGTCTTATATTACTGCTTCAGAGCAATTACCTGGACTACTGTAGTTACACGGTAGAAAAAAAAAAAAAAACCCAAGAAAAAAGTATCTATTTGGTAAGGACAGAGTGCTTCATCAATATTTGGAAAATTTGCTACATTTTAGTGTTCTTGGTTTTTTGTGAACTCTCACTGAGACTGTCATAGTGCTCACGTCTAACATCTTTAAGAGCTCCTTCACTGAATTACCTTCATTATAATCTCAGGAGGAATGCAATGTGTCAGGAGTTCATAAAGCCGTCCACGGACCTCCAAAAGCCTGTTGGAAAGACATCACAAAATATGAGAAGTATGTCCCCAAAGCACGCTAATGCACATTCCCTAGTTGTGAAACAGGCTGCAGTAAAAATAAAAGTCAAATTAAATGTTTTTTCTGGTTTTAGGCAAGTTATTTTATACCCAAAACTATTGCTCAGATTTTCCATTCATATGCTCTGTATCTTACTGTTTTGAATAAACAGTGGTAAGCTGCTTATACGTCAGTTCAAATAGTCTCGGTAATCTAGAAGATTATTAGAATTTATCTCAGACTTGTCTCCCTTTAATTACTCTTCACATCTAAATTATTATTCACATTTCAAATTAGTGAGAGAACTCCACAAAATTGATTAGAGCCACAAAATTTATTTATACTGTTTTTCTTTCTTCATTGTCTACAAAAGGGGGTAAGGTGATTTGTTGGCAGAAAGTGACACAGTTATCAACCCTCAGCTTTTGATATCAGGAAGTCAGAGGCTACAAGCATTAAAATTAATAGAACAATTTAGGTGACATCTCATGTACTGTGTGGAACAGACTAAAAGGATCAGACTGTGTATGTAACACTGGGGTAAATAAAGAGGGAAATACAGCATGTGCTCAAAATCTCTGTTCCTCATATCTAAGTGCCTTCACAAAGGTGCATATGCTAAAGATGCTGAAACAGAAACTTTAAATAACCAAAACCCCATCACACAGAGAAAAGAGAGAGAGCACAACATGCCATTAAGATTATGCTCACTTTTGATTACAAAGATTAAACAGAAGCAACAACTACTTCAGAACCTGAAGCTCATTCAGCACACTGTAGTAATTTTAAAGAAGACTTCCTCTGGCTGCAATGTAGCTCCAAGAGAAATGCCAGAAAAATCATATGAAAGTAAAGATGCTGCAATTTTAAATACAGCTCTTTATTTAAGTTCAAGAGTACACCACACCCGTAATTTCTTGCTGCAAGCATGTGTATTTACCTACCTTTGTGGTGACTGTTGACCAACAATAGCATTTGCGGTTTCTCTCAAGTAAACTTCCCAGTCCATCTCAGGAATTTCTTGATCAGCAGTAAAAGGATACCTACATAATAATATTATTTGTAAAAAAATTAAATCAAAGCAAACTGTCCTCTATTGTAACAAGGCCACAGAAGCAAGATTATCTGTGTGCTTCTGAGTGTAATTTACATGAATTTTTAGCAGTGACTTACTGTTGTACTCTGCAGGATTCACACATGAGTAGTGCTTTCCGCAGATTCCTGCCAGACTTCTCTGCAAGCCTTTGAGCCAGTTCTGGTGGAAGGGTCAGGCCTTCTTTCTTACACACACTGGACAAGACATTGCAGATCTAAGATGGAAAACAGATGGCAGTAAATACAACATTTAGCAGTTCAGCACCTACAGATTCTCCCATTTGACACATCTCCGGACCAGATATAGATCAGGCTTTAACAAGTCACCTTCCAGAAAGAAAAGCTAGGTCACTTGGTGGAAGTAAAGTCTTGTTGTGGATTTAGGAAATACTTATCCAGTAGGAAGTTCTTAAATAACTTATTTTTACTTCTGTTTCAACATACATCTTCAATGCTGGGAGCAGGCACTCGTACAGCCAAGCATCTGCTTTGAATAGGTCCTATGATTTTTGACATGGAGTTGCAGCAGAGGATCAACCTGCAGGTCGCCATGTACTTCTCCATTGTTCTTCGCAAAGCATGCTGAGCATCTTTAGTGAGTTTGTCAACTTCTGTTAGCAGCACGACTGGGAAAAAAAAAATAGTGGGGTTTTTTTATTACTATAAAATCTTTTGAAGAAACGAGCACTGTGACATATGTACAATAATACCAAAATAGGTGATACAAGTAGAAAGAGGCAGCATGCTTCCACAGGCAAGAAAATAAAGATTAAGAAAATCTGCATGCCTTATTTGATTGTATAATTTGTATAATTTGCTCTTCTAATTCTAATATTCACGGCCCAGAACATCATGTTCTTCAGAACACAGCCTGCAGCACTCAAGTGCCAAGCAAGAGTACAAGACAATATAAAAACTTTCACTTTGGTAATTAGTACAGTAACATTTTAAAGCTGTTTTCATGTAAGAAATGCAAAAGAATTTATGGCATAGGGACATATAGAAAAGCACAAATTTCTTAAAGACTTCCCTCAATATGCTTAATATTTAAAAGATAGCTAAGCAGAGGAGTAGAAGAAAGCTGCCTTGCTACTGTAGCTTCAACACCTTTCTATGTTGTAACAAGGCAAAAAATTAAAAAAGAATATGTATTTCAAAAATCCTTCATAACTATCAAGAAATACCTAGTATGAAGCAGTCAACCTAACCAGCTACCTTCTGCAGGTTCCTCCATAGCCAACTCAAAATATTTCAGAGCTGTGAATGGCCCAGTAAGAACAGCTTGGAGGAACAAGTCAGCTCATTGTCTGTCTTCTGGCTATAAAGCAGCCTAAGGAGAACAGCTGGCTCAACAGGTACTTTGAGGTGCATGGTATGACTGCAGCTGTAAGGATATATACAGCAGTAACTGGTAGAGCAAATCAGTGTTTAGCAGCTTAGGTGAAATACAGTGCTTCCTGAGACCAGTGAGAAAAACAAGACAAAATACTAAGACACTGACTATTTTGAAATAATTGTTTGAAACTGTCAGTATTTCCCGTCTCCTTCAATCTCATTACATAGTTCTGATTTTCCTTTCAATTTAGTTATAAGGGAGAAAAATAAGTCTGTTTGTGGCAATGCATTTCTCCATGAAAGTCTGCATTTTCCTACCTAGCATGATTCTGTACATAAGGGATAAAAAACTTTTAAACTTTCTGCCTGGGTCAGCTCATTCCTCAAAACACTACAAATAAGTAGCTAGCACCTAACTTACACAGCCCCATTTACTATTTGGTAATCCTGCCTTTTAACTCAATGGCTGAGGGTGATGAGACACTGGAAGAGGTTGCCTAGAGAGGCGATATCCCTAGAGACTTTCAAGGTCAGGCTGTATGAGCCTCTGAGCAACCTGATCTAGTGCAAAATGTCCCTGCTTATCACAGGAGGTTGGACTAGATGACCTTTAAAGTCCCTTCCAACCTCAGTAGCTCATAAATCTACTTCTAGATTATGATACTAAGTTACAATGCATTTCAGTGAAAAAAAAAGACAGCAGGAATGTGCCAGCTTCCTCTGCTCAATCACAGTCATTCAACCACACTCCTAAGAATCCACTGAAAGAGACAACCTTATACAGAGTATTTAAACACTCCATATATTTCCACAGTGGAAGAAAAATGGGAGGTTTTTTAATTTAGGAAAAGTTCACATATGTTCTCATACAATATACAGATACTAACTAACAAAACAGTCAGTTGAAGTCTCTGAAAAACAAATGGGAAAAGCTCTTTGACTGGTTTTACTTACCTTTAAAATCTCGTTGAGTACTTGTCTCAAGCTGTTGGGATTGTGCTACTGTCTTCAAGAGCTCCTGAATTACCACACGGTCATTGTTTCCTGCATCACTGTACCAAAAGTTTGAATAAAACTTATTGTAAAAACATCATTATGCTGCATATAAAATACATTCTCCTAAGCAGCCCCTCAGGTAAGAATGCCAAAAGAATTCAGGAGCTGTTTAGTTTAGTCTTAAGCTCAATACATAATTTCTTTAAAGTTACCTTCCCAATAGTAAAAGCAACCCAAAGTTTACACAGGCACAGCTGGATTAATAGCACTGTACTAGGAAGTAGTGAAACTGTTGCTAAGTGTTTTATGAATTCTTTAAAATAGAACTTACTTTTCTGGTATGAGAAATCTAAACTTCTGCTATTTGTAATTTGGGCAAAAATGTGTAATATGACTAACCTGGAGGCTTGTCAGAGTTGGGCTGATGGTTGGACTAGATGATCTGAAAGGTCTCTTCCAACGTAGATGACTATGACTATGACTGTTTTTCTCACAATAAGAAGAAAAATTGAGTCTAACCATATAGCAGGATGCCTGACTCATAGGACTATGTAAATGCATTGGGGTTTTCCCCCTGGAAATTGGATTTGTTATGCTAAAAACAACTTACATATTTAATGTAAACCTGAATGGCAGCACAGTGAAATTAGAGAGTTATTAGTAAAAGACTGATCTCCGGATACTTTTATAGCATAGACGGTCAACACCAGGACAACTTGGGAAAATACTAGATTTCCTTCCTGTCTCTTCTCTTTAATGTCCCCTAGAGTAACACTGCTCAACTGTCTCAGTCCACAGGTTAGTATCTCAGCTAGGTTGACTCAGATTTGTAAGCCACTTGAGAGTGTAGTGAAAGTTAGATTACTGAAAAAAAAAAAAAAAAGGAAGAAAGAAAACCCCACAGTCTTTATTATCTCCAGACTATTACCTTCACAGAGCAGCAGTAGCTCTGCAATATTTCACTGGAAAGCAAATGAAAAAGTCATTTGTCCATCATGTTCCAGTCACCAATCAACCAGACCTTCCAACTCTTGCCAAGTAGAAGGCAGCAGAACATATTGAGCACCACATTAGCTCAATAGTTTGCAATCTGCTGAATAGGCTGCGCAGCCTTTCACTGCAGAGATCTGTCTTCTAGCAAGGAAGCAGGCTTGAGATTAAAAGGAAAGAAAAAAAAACGGGGGCAAAAATAAACAAGCTGGCTCTATTTGAGCTAAGTCAGATTTTGGAAATGGAGAGTGATTACAATAGCTTTCTAGTACTTAAAAATAAATTATTCTCTGCAGTAACAGAGAACCTGGAGTTATAATTTCACAGTCCTTCATATTATGTGACAACAGAAATCCCAGGAAAACAATGAAGAAAAGTAATCAAAAAATGTTTACTTTTTGTTGCTCCTTAATTCTTTCACTACCTTCTTACTCTGGAGAACACACTTTAAACATCTACCCAAACTAGTCAAGTGACCAGCAGACATTAATTCGGAATTCAAAAAACACCCTCCTTTCAGAGGAAAAAAACCAGCTCTATCTAATCAAGTCCTGTAATAAAATTAAATGTCTGCATTGTCCTTCCCAGAAGTTAATTTCCTTTCCCTGTGAGCTATTTATCATGTTCCACATTACTGAAGATGCACAACATGATTTCACAGTATCCTAATTCAATCAAACTTCACAGACTTCAGCACATGCAAGTTCACTGTCTGGTCAGTAGGGCTATACTAGAATACCAGTTACACACAGATTTTAGTTGCAGAACAAGATTCTGAAGGAGATACAGTACATGAGAATAGCATCTAAAATGCACAGCACCATGAGGAAAGATTTAGAAATAAGCACAAAGCTGAAAGTCACTTCAGGATACTCATTTACTTGTGAGTACAACCCAAGCAAAGTTTCAAACCAAATCTAAACCAAACACAAACCAAATCGAAGCCTCCTAGCGGCCAACGACATTTATTGCCCTGCGATCTGAAGTAACATTAATGGGTTTCCTGTAAATACAAGTATTTGCTTTGGGCCAGTGAACTAACACTAGCAATTTCACAACTGTCAAAGATGACATAGAATATACCATTACAGCTTCTGTCATTTAAATCAGCATCTGACCTCACTCATTACATGATTCCCAGTATTTTGTGGTGCTGTTTTTAACCAATACCTGAAACTCTTTAAGAGTTAATGGGTTATCCTCACTTTCTTTAGATCACATAGTTTTTGTATTTATAACTAACAATATGGGTGTGTTGGTTCCAATAAATATTCTGTTTCAACCAAAATGCTAAAAATTATAAACCCAGTTGTTTGTTACCCAGGCCTTCAACATCAGCATGTTTATGCAGCGAGTTAAGCAGAACATTAGTGTTTTTAGCATAACGGCAATCCAAATTCTCTTTCATTTAGACTTGTTCAATTAAAAATCCTCCCGTGTTCCCATTTACAGTCCAAATGCATAAGCCATTTTCTAAATGTGCCCAAGAAGGGCAATTAGACCCTTATATACCCAGATTGAAACCATAAAATCACTTGTAATGCAACCAGTCACTTATATTTTAAGTCTTACATTTTTACCATATGCTTACCTTGGGTTAACTTCAAGGTGATAATTACTTGCAATGGTGCTAATTTCAATTTTCTTTTTAGAAGGCGCCTACGTGGAAAGTAAGCATATTAAATTTCAGAAAGAGTCATGTAAAAAGCTAATCCACAAATTTGTCTTATAGATTACAACTGGAAGGATCACAGGCAAACCAAAAGTCAGAGATCAAAGAGCACATATGCATATATGGGAAAGGCAGTGTTAACAATTTAAAAACATTTTACAGACAAATTCTATAGACCTAAATGAGATATAGTCTATTACAATGAATCCTGTAGTCCAAACTGATCTGTGGGGAAAAAAAACACCCACCATGAAAACATAAAAGCAACACAGAAAATAATAAAGAATTCCCATACAAAGACCTAAGGAAAAGAGGAGCAACTGACAATAGCATAAGTAAGACAATAGTCTAAGTAACCAAACTAGTGTGATCTTTTACATAAAAGAGCTTGGAGGTACTGATTTAAAAAATGTGTATTTTAAAAACTCAAATATAAAGACCTCAAAACAGAAATGTATCAGCATATAAGCATCCATATTATTTTGTAGTAGATGGCAGATTTATTTTACCATTATGCTCTGATGTTCAATCCTCAGTTTTTCTACTCCTGCACCGTATAATTCCCTTAGCAAACACATTATTCTTGTCTTTTTTCCAGCTCCTGATGGTCCATATACCAGTAGGTGGGGGAAGTCGCCACATTGAACCTAAACACAAAGCAGCAAGATGAGTTAACTACTTCTGTTTCCCTTATAAGACAACATTCGTCTTTCCACTCTCACACAGGTTTTTAGGAAATTATTTCTCCACGTGCAGCTCATTCACAACACAGTACTTAGAATTAGGGGATGCTGACTGTTCAGAAGCCAAATGTGAGCTGCCAGTACACACTCGCAGCCGAGAAAGCCAGGCATATCCTAGGCTGCATCAAAAGAAGGCAAGGGAAGTGATCCTGCCCCTTTATTCTAGTGAAACTTCATCTGAAGTACCGTGTCCTGCTCTAGGGGCCCTGACAGAAGAAGGGCATGAAGCTATTGGAATGTGTCCAGGGGAGAGCTACAAAGATAATCGGAGGGCAGAAGTGTTTCTCCAATGAAGACAGGCTGAGAGAGTTGGGGTTTTTCAGTCTCGAGATGGCTCCAGGGAGACCTTATAGCCAGTACTTAAAGAGGAGACTACAACAAAGATAAGAAGGGTCTCTTTATCAGTAGAGCACGCGGTAACGGTTTTAAAGCCAAAGAGATCGAGTTTAGATTAGGTATGAGGAAGCAATTCTTTATGTTATGGGTGGTGATACACTAGAACACCAGAGAAGTTGTGGATGCCCCATCCCAGGAAGCGCTCAAGGCCAGACTGGATGGGCTTTTGAGCAACCTGGTCTAGTGGGAGGTGTCGCTGCCCATGGCAGGGGTGTGGAACTAGATGATGCTTGCAGTCTCTTCCACCCAAATCACTCAATGGCAGCGTACGCCCTATTTTTGGAGGTACTGATCATTCTCAGCTAAAACCAGCAGGAAGCAGGCACACATCGCTCCCGAAAAAGCCAGACCGCTCATTTCCTCGCAGCCTCTCCCTCAGCGCAAAGACCACCCCCCAATGGGGCCAGTGGACCCCTGTCCCAGGCCCGGCATGCTCTTTGGAAGGCTGGGGTCCTACATCGCTGGGACGCTCCAAACCCCATCCCCGCGGACGCGGGGCTGCAGAACCTGGGCCCCGGGCAGGAGAGAGGCCCGGGCTCGCTTCAGGCGGCCGCCACGACTGAAGGCCGCAGGCGGAAGCGAGCGGAACCGGCCAAGGAAAGCCGCCGAGCGTGACCTGGACACCCCCTCACCAGGTTTCGGAGCTGTGCCGCCTGCTCGCGGTGAAAGTCCAACCTGCCGAGGGACCCAGGCCGATACTTGTCCACCCACAGGCTCATGGCGGTTCAAAAGCGCGCGTCTCCCGGCGCGCAGCGGGGGCGGGAGAAGTGGTTGGATACGGCAGCTGCCGAAGGACAAACCGCACTGGCGGCCGCGGATGGGGGGAGCGCGCTGCCTGCCCGCTCCCTTGCTCTCCCGTAAACCGGCGAGGTGCAGTGCCCCCAGCGGTGCGCTTTGGGTTGTTCTCTCCCCAGCTCCAGCTTTCCCCGGCAAATTCTGGGAGTAAACCAAGAAAGCTGTATTTATGGCTGGCTGGCCGGCCATGGGGAGGGGGTCTTTCCTTCGGACCTGTGTGAGGGGCCACCCGTGGAACCTTGTCATGGCACTGGGGCCGCACCCGGCAGCAGCAGAACACAGCCGGCCCGGCAGTGCTGGTGCCAGACCTGCTGTTTCTTTCTGTTTGCGGAAAAGCAATTATTTTTACTAATGTAAACTCATTTTATTGCTTTGTTTTGTTTTGGTTTTGTTTTTCACAAATCGTATGTAGATACTTCCTGTGAGGGCTGATGCTGTCCCTGACGCACAAGCAGTGCTGGCTGAGCAGCCAGGGCCGAGCCGGAAGAAGGGTAGGAGAGGTGGGATCTGAAGTGAGGTCCAGCGGGGATGGCCTAAAGGAGAAGGAAGGAAGCGGCAAGGGGCTAGCAGAAAAGAGCACCTCGATCTGTCTGCCTGTCCACACTGCCTGCCACCAGCCTCTGCAGCCTGTATTCAGCTTCTTGGCCTCTACTTGTGGCCGGCACAAAGAAGACGGGTTTCCATGTCAGCATAACATACAGTCTTTAAGTTCTTTGTCTTGGTGTTAACCCAGGCTTGCAGGCTCATTATGCATCAATGACTTGCCCATAGCTGATGAATTGAATTGTGAATTTGCAAGCTCACTCTATGTGTTTGAGTTTATGTTTATAAATTTGTACAGAAGTACATGCAGAATATGTATATAGAACACAGAAACTCTGGGGTTTTCTTCTTTGTATAGTAGCCCTAAAAAATGAAGCGTCATGTGCAAAGTACTTGAAAGCAGAATTATTTGAATTGTAATATTTGACAGTAGAATTTCTTCAAGAAATAAAACAGATATTCTCGAGAATAGGCTGTCAGCCTCATTTTTTTAATTATGCAATTTCTGTGAAAAAAATACAGTTAGGTGAAAAATTCATGTGACTTCGTATTTTATCAGTTCTGTGTTCACATTTACTCACACAATCAGCCATAATGAAGGTAACAGCTTTATTAACCTAGACATTCAGCTTACTCATAAAGATCACATAACCTAGCAGAGGTAGAGAAAGGGCACTTTACTTACAACAGTTACCAGTTTAGCTGAAATAGTTATCTTACTTTCTCTCATACTCTTGAATCAGTTTTATTTGCAGATTGCCATGAATTAGCAAATTCACCTTGTACTGCTTTGTCAGCACTGCCCTTGTACGTGACTGAGTCTGTGAAAGCTGCACCATTAATACCCTACCCAGTGCTTACCTTTGAGTCCTTTGTCATGCTCAGCACCACAGATTGACCTGTTCCTTTGCCATTGTTCTACATTTATATTTTGTGGTATTTTTTGTGTGGCTCTTCTCTCTTCTTAGCACCTGCTGAGAGTAAATTCTGAATGTGACCCTTGGTATTCTTTTTGGGTAGCTATGTATATGACTAGACTTTGTCAGTTTTTTTCAGATCTGTTACTCATTTACCTGACTAATCCTGAGTGAGATGCTAGTCTTGTGTTTATTGCAGCCTCTGTAGTAACTCCCTATAAGCTGCTCACTTGTTCCAGTCTCAAAAGATGTTTTTTACTATCATATGCCAGCATCCAGCAACTCTTCCAATAGATTCTTTCAGAGTATAAGTGAAAACAAATCCTTTATGGATGAAATCAGGGTTAAATAGGTAGGACTTGGTCCAGTGGGCTTTCAGATACTTTCAGCAAGATCAAGGAGGTGCAAAGGCATGAACCATCTCTGAAAGGGCCCTAAGCTCTTTTTTTAGTAGATCATTAAACTTGCATAGGATTTCTTGTTTTCACAAGGATATGCTGGGAATTATGTCCTACCTAAGAAGGACATGGACCTGTTGGAGAGGATCCAGAGGAGGGCCACGAGGATAACCAGGGGGCTAGAGCACCTCTGCTATGTGGACAGGCTGAGAGAGTTGTGACTGTTCAGCCTGGAGAAGAGAAAGCTTTGGGGAGACCTCATAGTGGCCAGCCGGTACCTGGAGGGGTCCTTCAGGAAAGCCAGGGCATGGAGAGATAGGATGAGGGGCAATGGTTTTAAATTAGAGCAGGACAGGTTTAGATTGGACATTAGGAAGAAGTTCTTCAACAGGAGGGTGGTGAGGCACTGGAACAGGATATCAAGAGTGGAGGCAGCAGCCCTATCTCTGGAGACATTCAAGGCCAGGTTTGATGGGACTCTGAGCAGCCTGATCTAGTCCAAGATGTTCCTGTTCACTGCAGGAGGGTGAACCAGATGAACTTTGAAGGTCCCTTCCAACACAATACATTGCATAATTATACCTCAGCAATATATTTAAGTATGGACTTAGACTTAAGCTTTCAGTTAAATTATGCCTTGCTGTAAAAAGAATTAATCAGATGAACAAAAGTAGTTTGTTAAGCAAAAATTTTATCATTTTAAAACATAGGCATTGCAGTTGCAGTACTTTGTATCTGATTAAAATTCTCTATAAAGCTTTGATTTTCTACTTCATTAATTTTTTAACTTCACTATAAATCTAAACAAAATGAAGTAGATATCTAAAATGGAGTGTTTTGGCCAAGTGTATTACAAATAAATTAATGTGAGTGATACAGGAGACTGTGGCAATTTCACAATTCACTCAAACGTAAGGACTGTTAAAATATGTCATCACTCATTTTGTTCAGTCCAGCAGAAAGGTCAAAAGGTAAAATGACTTCTCTGCATGAATAAAGTAGACAATGTACCTGGAAATAGAGATTTTAACTACAAATGTCATTTTGAGCCCCTTACTACCAGCAGCCATCTTATTAGAAAGTGGCACACTGTCAGGCACTATAAAAGTAAATCCATCCCTTTCCCAAATTTAAGTAAAATTTTAAGACCTGTATGCAGCGTTTTAAAAAAGATGGAAATTTTTTTTTTTAACAAGTCTAAAACCAATTCTTTAAATGGTGTTAGAACAAATTGCAGTGTTATAACACTGGCCTCCTAAATCTCTTTACAGCAAGATTGCTGCTAGTGATCTGAGCAGCCAGTAACAAGTCCAAGTACCATTTTGCTGTAGAGCAACTTGTATTTTCCAGACAGAGGACTGCTTGTCACCCTTTGATCCTTTAGGCTGCTCAGCTGAGCAAGATAGATTTTTCTTTTTAGTTTCAAATATTTTAGTAGATTATTGCCACTCTGTTGGCTGTCACTCCAGGTTATATCACCCTGTCCCCATCAGAGCGCCTGTATTACTAAGAGTAAATTGCAGAACATGGAGAAAGACCAGATCACTAATTACAGTGCAAAACAAAACAATAGAATAAAAAAGACCATAATAAAGTGACATCTGTTCTCTTGGTGACATGCTGATATCATGCAGATTGAATGTGACAGTGGACAACATTAGCAGTGATATCCAGATAACACTCTAAAATAAATACATCTCATATACATCAGCACCCTGAAAAAGCTGCTACTTTCTAAGAGGTGTTAACCAAAGACATCCCAGTTCTTCAAAAGTCTAATGGTTTTATTTTGCAATCCTTTGTTTAGTCTGGAAAATTAAAATAATAAAAACTTCAAAGTAGTTTTCCAAGCAAGGATGAGGCAAACAAAAAGACATAAGAACGTACATTTTGCTACTGAAGGCATATTCCAGAAAAGGCCCCAGAAATAACGTTTACTTACAGGATACATCTCATCCATCAGTCATTACTGCAAAAGCTCTTGTACATTTGACCACCTGGAAAAGATTAAGAAAAGCCCTTTACTAAAGAATTTATGAAAAGAAATAGGTCTATTTAATAAAAGAAAACTTAAAGGGAAAAAGATCACATTTTCATGCACTCAAGACACTTGTCAGTATTATAAAGTGGTATAATTTAAGTGGTAGTTCTTTATGTTCCAACTCCTGCTGCTAAGGGCCAGACCTTGCTCAGCTTCCATGGTCTTTCGTGTGTCTGGAGAATTAGGAGAAAAGGAGATGAGATACATTTTGCTGTTCTTAAGCCTCTGTGGCCTCTATTGTGAGTAGCTGTGCAAACCTAAGAGCTTTCATTGCTGCCATTAGGTAATGTCCACCTGCACATTTAAGCAAGTTTCACAGCAGCAGTTAACCATAACACCAAATCATAAGGAAACAGTTGGAATTTTAAAATTATTTTGAATATAAATTTGTTCATTCATCTGGGGCCATGTAGAAGCATAGATTCGTTCTTCAGATACACTACAGCTTATTTTACCACTGAAGGTTTTGATAGAAAACCATAATCTGTCTTCATTTGTAATTTGGGTCTTTTCCCTGAGATTCACAAGGTCAGTGAATAAAAAGTATAGGCTTGTTCTACACTTTTCATCATCCTACATTTTGCAGTAACAGAAGAACTGGAACAAAGGAAGTTATTGCCCATTTAGGATTGCAGACTTCAATTTAAACGTATTCTGAAACCCACTCAGTAATTTAAGAAAAATTCAGCATTTTTTTCTGTATGACTTCTAAATAAGATATACAAGTTCCATATGGAAACTTACAGAGAAGCTCTTTAAAGAATGACATGCTGTCAGATATTTAAATATATGAACAAATATTTGTGTTTGATCTGTAATTACAAAATAATTTTTTGCAGATGTTGACATATGACATGTCACTTTCTGGGCAAAGATAAATATCACTGATGAAGGGCTATAAATTATTTTGAAATATGGCAGTCTTTGCTTCCATTCTCACCAGTGCTTGAACTAGAACTTTTTTTTTAATTGATGTGAGCTAGTTCATGTGAAAAGTTCATGAAAAATAATGTATTTATGCAAGAAGCAGGTGAATGTATAGGAATGAAGTTACATCAAAAACTTCCTGTCTGGCTTTGCCTGTAATATTCTAATAAAAGTTGCTTAAGCTAACTTCTAACATTTGCTAACTCTTTTTTTCTCCATTTTCCTTTCTTTTTCAAACTTTGCTCCAGATTATAAATAGACCAGCTTCTTTGAATTCATATAATATTATGCAAATAAACACATCTTCTTGTATTTCCAAAGATGGCAATAAATGTGGGACATAAAAACCAGGCTTCCATTGCATTCCTGTGAAGGAAGTTGGTATAACTTGATGTTATCCAAACCTGTACCTGTGCCAATGGCAGAGCACATCGATTGTCCATAAATGTAGTTTTCATACATTTACTGAAACTTGAAGCACATGCTTTTTTGTGAACCCCACTCTTTCAGAGTTTAACTAACATCATTTTCATCTCCTAGAAAATCATACAATCATAGAATAGTTCAGGTTGGAAGGGACCTTGAAGATCATCGAGTTCCAACTCCCCTGCCATAGGCAGGGACACCTCCCACTAGATCAGGCTGCGCAGTGCCATGTCCAGCCCGGCCTTGAACACCTCCAGAGAGGAGGCATCCACAACCTCTCTGGACAACCTGTTCCAGTGTTTCACCACCCTCACTGTAAAGAATTTCTTTCTTATGTCAAGCCTGAACCTACCCTCTTCCAATTCACATCCATTATTTCTGGTCCTCCAATCTTATTAAAAAGTCCTACCCCTGCCTTGATAAGTTACTATGAGGTCCCCCCTGAGCCTTCTCTTCTCCAGGCTGAACAACCCCTACTCCTTCAGCCTGTCTTCATAGGGCAGTTGCTCCAGCCCTTTGACCATCTTCGTGGCCCTCCTCTGGACCTGCGCCAATCGCTCAATCTCCTTCTTATGTTGAGGGCTCCAGAACTGGACACAATACTCCAGGTCAGGCCCCATCAGAGCCAAGTGGAGGGGCAAAAATGATCAAATAATGTTTGTAGGATCTGTTTTCTTCAGGCTGGAAGTGAATTGCTTATGTTTCTTAATTTGTGTCTTCCCTTGTAGAGCAATTACATTTTTGTTGAATCAAGGGACTAAACAAAGCCTTCAGTTTTCTTACCTTTCCTGGGATACTTCACTTGCACAAGATCTTTCATCTTAATTTCAGTGTTAGTTTACTAAACTTTCAAGTTTTGATGTTTTAGTCAGTGAGTAAACTCATCAGAGGTGTACTCAGATTTAATGGCTAGTCTGAGGCCAGCCTTGTTCAAATGTGAGTAGCTGGAATCTGCTCACTGAGCTGGGAACAGTGATCTGTAATGTTGATGGAAAGAAATATGGGATGTGTGGCTAGCAATCCTTTAAACTCATACTTTCCTATTTGTTTAAAAGCAATATATTCACATACCCCTAATGTAAATGCAAAACATATCCATAACAAGAAAACATGCAACATTATGCTACTCTTCCTGGTTTCACACATTAAAATATCCAATACATGATGACAAAATATTCTCTAAACATAGTGCATTGCAGATCACGTCTGAAGGCTACATAAACTTGTTCAGTACTATCTGTGCAACTGTCCTTTAAATACTAATCCTAGCCAGCTGCTATACTAGGAAATAGAATCACAGAATGTGTTGAGTTGGAAAGGACCTTCAAAAGTCATCTAGTCCAACCCCACCTGCAGAGATCAGGGACATCCTGCACCAGATCAGGTTTCTCAGAGCCTCATCCACCCTGGCTTTGAATGTCTCCATATGGGCCTGCCACCAGCTCTCTGGGCAGTCTGTTCCAGTGCCTCATAACCATCATTGTGAAGGATTTCTTAGTAATAAATAAAAACAGGGAGTGAGCATTCTCTGTAAATGAGACCAGCTGTCAGTGGAGGACACAAAAAGTTTTTTCCTCATCTATGGGGCCAACTTAGAATAGCTCCCAAACTTTGCTACTCCCCTGCCAGCACTCAGACTTCCTTTTGAGCGAGTATTCATTGGTACAAGACAAAATCATGTCAAGTATAATGATATGGGCCCAGGCCCTGTGTGGTGTGTCAGTGTAAGTGTAAACTAAGACTGCATGTGTGCTATGAAATCAAACAAGTCAGGGACCATGCACTGGGCCCAAAGCTGAGTGATACAAATTTTGATGTGTCCACCCTACAGATGACATAACTCTTGGCCCCTGAACACCTCTGGTCTCCAGGTGAGGTGTCTAAGACACAATAATGTGATTATTTTTCCATCTTGAATGTCTGCTACAATGTGAAGGCTTAGTAACATCACACTAGAGTGAAGTTTTCATAGCAGGACACTGAATATTGTGACATAATCTAGAGTATGAACTAAGTGTGTATGGCATGTTTTGAAGGATGAAGGGCCTGCTAGAGTGGTGCCGGAGGACTGGGTAAGGTGGAAGAAGCCAGATGTGGTACAGTCTTCACCATACTGTTAGGAACAGTCCCTAGCATGTGCTGTTTTCCAGAGTATGCCTTCACATTGGCATAGAAAGTATCAGTGAGAATGAGCCAAAATCGTGTTGAGGAATGTTCTTGGTCTTGAGTGGTATCAGTGGTACAGTGCTGACATGCATTCCTTGTCCTTTCCCACTTACTATTATAAGAGAGCATGTGTATTTTGTGACTTTTCTGATCCTAGATTCAGTACTCACTGACAAGTGACGTTGACTGCCTCCTGGAAAACCTCGAGCACAGGAGACTGATAGCTTACACTGCTTGTGGCAACCAAGGGGCATAAACTCAAAGTAGCACTTGACAGGTTCAAATCGAGGAGAAGAATGTGATTCTGTGCTGAGGACTTAGTTACACTGTAGAAGTCCTTGCCACAGGATAGCATGGAGGTTGCAAGTTCACATCAGTTCAGGGAGGAGGGCACATAAACTCAGAAGAAGAAAAATCTGTGATGTTTACTAATGTTGTGGAAGCTACATCTGTCTCTGAGAGCCCCAGGAAGAATTGTTGAAAGCTGGAAGAATGTCCAGGGTAATTCTTATTCAGTATTTGCTCTACTTCTCTACTTCATCCTGTGCATCTTTGGTTACTGCAAGAGAAAGCTGGGGTTTTTTGGTCCAGCTCATATTTATCTGTTATCCCACATTTATCTCCAGTCCATCATTGTGCATGTGTCTAGTGAACTCAGATACACAGTGTCTGTCTGCAGCATGGGGTTTTTTTCCCATGTGGGGATTTAGCCCAGATAGGATCAAGTCATATGTATTTATTCAGAGCCTACAGACCTAGGCCCTTTTGTCATTGTAAGCTTCCTGCTTAGCTTAGTAAGCTCTTAATTAGCTTCTATATCATTTCTGCCATTCTTCCACTCAGCCAGAGAAGACTATTTCTTTTAGGAGGCAGGAATGTGACTTTTTAGGCTATCAGTGCCTCTACTGGTAAATTAACCTGCTTCCAGAAAGAGCTACTGTGATTCTTTAACATCGTCAGCAATACATCCTTTCTTTCTCTTGTACCTTTTCCTGTCACCACCTTGTTTATCTTTTCCAGAAAGTCAGCCTTTCTGTTGCTTTGCTGGAAGAAGTCTTGGGTCTATTTGCATTCTGCAGCAGTGTACAGCGTCTGAGCAGCAGCATGAAGTGTCTGCACTTAGTATGTCAGATACGTCATGCCTTTTCAGTTTCAGTTCTGTTGCCACTTTTTACTTGCAAGTCCTTCAATTGGCCTATGTTCTAGAAAACAGAGCAGTAATTTACTGTGACATGATGTCCCCTATTAAAAATGAGTACATCTGTACACTCAGCTATGGCTTCCTCAGCACCCTCCGGTAGCAACATAATTAGAGTTCTGATTGCAACCTGCTAATGATTCCTTCCCTATATATCTCCAAATGTAATTTTAAATGCAACATAACAAATACAGCTAATGAAAAGCAAGGAGAGAACATGATAAGGGTAAATGAGTTATACCAATATCACATATGAACATTTATTTAAGCACTGATACAAGTATAAACTCACTAATACGTGCATTGCAAAAGTGCCTTAGAACAAGGTATCTGAAAGATCAAGGAATGATTTCCTTCCTTCTGTGCAAAAAGCCAGATGTGGAATTACCTTCAGGCCATATCAATGAGTCTATTTTGCATATTATACTTTATAGAAACTTCTTGATTGTTCTTTCAGAAATCTTGTGTTTATCAAACTGGTGATTATCAAAACAATTTCAAGACCTTCCCCTGAGTTTAGGAGACAGCTGGTCAGCCTATGCTTGGATACGTATGAAGCCTATACTGTGTCTGTAGTGAAGGAACCTTGGAGAAAAGTCAGATATGGAAATTTAAAAGATGACTTATTTATGTTTCTGTCACTATTTAATTATTAAATCATTACAGAAATCAGAGGACATTTTCTCATAGTGAATGAACCGGTTATTTTGCTTTTGATTTTGATAGGTTCAGAATTTGGTCTATAACATATACAAAAACTAATTCACTAGATTTAAAATCTTAGTATTTCTATGATATATGTAGAAATATAGTGGGATACTCATTCTTGGCCATTCAGCTGTACTGCTGAGTGTGACAGAAACAGCCTCAGGTAAAGAGTCATTGCTTTCCTCTCCCCTTTTTTTCCCTGTTTCCAACTTCTGTTTTGTTGTTGAACACCATATGGAACATGTCCTTGACATCATTCATAACTATGGTGTGCTGTTCTCTCTTTCCCTGTTTTACATGGTGGTGGTGTGGTTTCAGAATGTAGGAATTGACCAAAGTTTGTTTGTTTTCCAACCACCAAAAACTGTGATTTAAGTCTAATTATATCCAATCAAATTTATAAAATAAAATAAAAATAGGGCTATTTAAATCTTATGCATAATTGAGTAAGCAGATAATTTCAGAATGTCTTTTTTCATCTACAGTAACTGATAAATACATGAGTGAGTAAGAGGGCTTTTTTTCATCCTGCAATATAAGATATTGATCAGAGTTCAAAAAAGGGCTTGATCTATTGCTTTTCTAATTTAGAATTCTATCTTTGTTAAAACTTGGAATTATTTTGTAGGTAGCTAAAAAATACACAGGTGTGACATAATATTCTCCAATTCTGTCATCTCTGTGTTAGGATTGCCAAGAAGGATGCTAGATGCAATCAGCATAATTTGCACATTGTCAGCATTGTAAAAATTACTTAGAAAGTTATATAAAAATGTTCTAAAGGTATTGAGTTGGAAGTAAGAATTAAGGAAGTAATAAGGGTTATTTTTCCTATTTGAAGGTAATGTAGAGTAACCCCTAGGGTTTGGGGTTTTTTTTGTTCTGTTTCAAACTGTGTTCCATTTAAATGATCCTTTATTCTTGATCTAGCTGAATGTCATCTGATTTTTTTATGTCTAGAAGGAAATCCTGAATTTTAAAATTGCTCCATTAACCTATTGGGAAACCTATGTGCTGCTGTAGTCGAATACTCAATATCAGAAAACCTCATTATATCACTTCTGAGAGAAATATTAAGCTGTTGAACCTTTCAATACCGCTCTGTAAAACTTCTTGAAAATCACATGGAAGACAGAGTGCCTCAGAAAAGAGACTTGAAGAAAATCAACAATTCAGAGGTTTTTTCAACTTCTATAATTACATTGCATACTCTGGCTTTCTCCAGATCCTAATAGATCATTACTATTAGCTTATAATATATAGTTCATATGGACTTTGATTTTTAGAACTATCTAATACAAGGTCCAGCTTCAGAATAAGAGCGATTCTTTGTTTTGTTAAAATCAAATGTGAGGGTACAATCAGATGCAAATCTATGCAAATTCAGATATATAGGAGGGAGACTTTTTTTCCACACTTCCTTCCACCAGTTTCCATCCTGGTTCCTTTCCTCCATATTCCAAGTTTTTTTGGCTAATGCTCATGGTTTCTGCTGCTTGCTCTTTGAGGTGGTAGTGTTACGTGCTGAGAAAGGTCCTTAGCCCCTTGCTGCTTCCCCAGCTTGGCAAGGTTCCATAATTACCAATCCTTAAATCCCAAACCACTTTGCCCATGAGTCTGGGAACCACACTGGTTCCAGTGTCAGGGAAACCTTGGTACAATGAGAACACAAGCTGGCTTTTAGGCCAAATGAAATATCAGTTTATAATGAAACTTTGAAAAACTGCTGATATGTACAGTCTCAGAACAAATTAAAACCTCGGCAGGAGTAATATCATGCTGTGTGAGAAGACTGCAATTGATGCTTCTATTTTTTACTGTAATTGTCTGAGGGCCTCAGGAGAATATACACCAGACTCTGAAGGAAAGTGTGTTTGTAAGCCCTATGAGCTGGGCCATAAACTGATGTTTTTAACAGCAGAGGGATGTGAAAAAGAATAATGACACTGCATGAGGCTCTGGTTGCAGAAAAAAATTAGCTCCTTCAGCTACAGTTGCTGCTACTCATACTCACATGTTTGGTTTTGTTTAAAAATAATCCTTTTAAAAAATAAAAAGAGTTATCGCTTTTAAAAAAATCAGGAGGTGGAGGTTTTCTAATCATGGCAATGTGCATCATGAGTGGCTTCCTACTGCCTACTGTGGCTGGACTTGAATGGTAACAAAAACTTAAGTACTAGTATATAGGACAAAACAGCAGGAGATTTTATTGCACTAGCCTGAATCATTGGGTCATTTCCCCATAGATAAAGACTTGCAAACCTAGCTGCAACTTCGTGTGTTCGTCTAGCCTCTGCCTTATCTCTTGTGAGCCTTGACATACCTTCCCAGGCCAAGAATAATAATCAGAGAAGGCAGCACGTTGTGGACCCTTTGTCATGCTCTCCTCTCTCTTCTAAGATACTGGATTTATATGTTTTGGGAAAGGTTTTATGATGTGGATTCTTGTTAATGATTGAGGTGGGAGTCCTATCAAATGCCTTTCACAATTTCCACAGAAATACCAAATCTCAGCTAGATTGCTCCTGGTCCTAACCACTCTGAAAAAATGCAAATAATCTTCCTTGTTCTTCTTCCACTGCCAAAATCAAAGTAATATGATTGTGATATGACTTCTATGATCTTCTTGGTGAAAGCTGACCACATTTTTGATGGTCCAGTGACACATCATATTTTCTAGTGTAGCTGGTCCTCTCTACTTGAGGAGTCACACAACTGCAGAGTGCAGAGGGACAGCTACACTATTACCTGCTTTACAGACATTTTAATTTATGACACTGGTTAATGGTAAACAAAATATCTGCATCCCTCAGACAGGTTGCTTTCTTTTTTTTTTTTTTTCACTCAAAACCATCTCTGATACTACCAAACAACAATCATAAGAAAAAACATAAATGCAAGGAACTGTCATGTCAACTCCTCACAGTTTACAGTAAAATCCGGATTACCTCAGGAATTTGGATGACTATTTTATTAAAAAACAAGACTTGTTAAAAAAACATTTAGTCAGATAACAGTGCTTCCTTTCTTTGTATCATCAAGAAGTACATCAATGAAATATGATTTTAGCATATGACTCATCAGTAAATGAGTCATAATCACATCTTTCTTATCTACCAATCTACTGCTACCCTTTAGCCCTTATAGCCTCCAATACAAGAGCAACTGCAATATCGGCTACCTGGAGTCCATGATGTTTCAGCATATTTGATTAATTTATCTGAATTTTTTCCTCCTAATTTTTTAACTCCACCACAGAGACTTTTAGCAATTCAGGTAGTTTTGTCTTATGTGCCTGGTTACTTGAGAGTCAAACATGAAGCTTATCTTTTGTACACATCTCATTTAGCTCCTTGTTTTCATTAGCAAATTGTCAAGGGCCAGAAATCCAGGCATTTATCTTGTAGTTACACTTCCTGGAAACACATGATGTTTAAAGTTCTCAGCTTTCTGTGGATATGAGACCTCAAGGATCAAAGCCATGTGGATGTATCTAGAGAATTTTCTTTCAGGTTATTCTTTTTGTTTATTATTATTATTAGTTTTATCACAGAGGAATACCAAAGAAATCACTTTCTTTAAGAGCTGAGAATTTGTTTATCCAAGAATAGTCAAACTGTGTTATACAAAAATTTATCCCTGAAAATGTGGTATTTTGACTTTCTCCCATTTCTTACTTCTTGTGGTTTATTAGTTCAAGCAATTAAATCAAACAGTAGAAGTCTTTTTGTTCCTTCTCTGGTAGACATCATACAAACTCTTGTTCAGGTGACATGGATAAAACAGAACTGTGGAATGCACTGAGTTGGAAGGGACCTTCAAAGGTCATCTAGTCCAACCCCCCTGTAGTAAGCAGAGACACTTTGCTCAGAGCCCCATCAAACCTGGTCTTGAATTACTCGAGGGATGGGATTTCAACCACCTCTCTGGGCACCTTGTTCCAGTGCCTTATCACCCTCATTGTGAAGAACTTCTTCCAAATGTTTTATCTAAATCTGCCCTCATTCCCCCTCATCCTATCTCTCCATGCCCTGGCAAGTAGTCCCACCACAGCTTTTCTGTAGACTGTGTGACATACTGGTAGACTGCTCTGAGGTCTTCTGGGTGTCTTCCCTTCTCCAGGCTGAACAGCCCCAGCTCTCTCAGCCTGTCTTCATAATAGGAGTGTTGCTCCAGCCCTCTCATCATACTCACGGCCCCTCCTCTGGACAGTATCCAATAGATCCATGTCCTTCTTGTGCTGAGAGCACCAGAGCTGGATGCATTACTAGAGGTAGGGTCTAACAAGAGGAGATTAGAGATCTTTCGATGCAGGGCTGCAGGTGGACATTGTTGGCTCAAAATGCATATATGTGAGGTGAACATCTGTATTTCTGTCACAAGATGACATCTTTGGGTGTAAGCCATGTTCTACAGCACTGAGACTTTTTCCAGTGCAAGGCTTGGTTGGTTGTTTCAGTGATGGATCACATCATTTGTACCTGATGAAGATCGGGAAGCCAGAGAGGTGAGATGACACAGGAACAGCCCTACAAGGGCTCTGCCCACACTTCTAAAGCTGCCCTGCCCAGTGTGATGCTGCTGGTTCACAATTAGCATGTCAAGTCAAAAACAAAAAGCTGTCTAAGAACCTTGAGTAGAACTGTTGAAAGAAATGTGCTAAAATTGGGGGCAACTGGGAGTATTTGCTGATTCTGCCTTAGTTTGTTTGTAGTTTCATTCTTTCCTGAAAATGCAAGAAAAGTAAAGCAGCACAGCATTTCTAAAATGGACATATTCACTAAATCATGTTATCAGCTTGAAAGCACCAAGCTTGTATTTACAACTGCTTAATGATTACTCTTTTCTGACAAAGAAACTTTGTAGAATGAGACAAAGTAGAAAAATACTTTATCTCAACCTACAAAGGGTTTCATTTGACAAGAAAAAGTCTATTCCACTTGTTGGTAACTCTGTTCCAGTTTCTGTTTGTGTCAGCAAATTGACATAAACAGATTTGCACTGTTTAGTGAACTTCTGTTAAAAAAAAAAGAAAAAAAGAAAGAAAATTAAAATTCCAAGTAGCTACAAAAGAAGTGTATCTGGGTCACAAAGCTGGACTGTGGCTTTATTTAGCCAGGGTGCAACTTCTGATGCTTTTTGGCTGGTGCAGTTGCATTTATCTGTGTGACAGGTTGCCAGCACCTCTCTGTCCCTGCAGCTGAGCAGGTACTGGTCTTGCAAGGATCTTGGAATTGCATGGACCTTGTACCTAAACCTGGGAACTGGAAAACACTCTCAGACCCAGTAATGCAAACACTGGATGGCTGCACAGTATCTAATGATCGTTAGAAAGCATCAGTCCTGGAAATACTAGTTGGAAAAATCAGCTCGCTGCCCTGATGACATGGTCTCCTTTGTGAAAAAAGTTGGATTTTAAGAATTATGACCCAAACGCCTCATGTTAATGAAATTTTGTACGCAATTTATTTTCATATTTTTACTTGAGATCTCCCTATTCTGTTCTCTCCTATGGGCAGCTTTGCGCTTCTTCACCCTCCCGAGCTCCGAGCTCTGCCCTGTATGAGGACAGGAGCCCACGAGGTGGCAGAGCTCGCCTTGGAGAGCAGCGTTTGGTGACAAAAAACTTTTTTTATTTTTTTTGCTAGCAAAGTTCCCTCCCCCGCTTTCTTCCGCTTACTCATTAATTGCAAGCGTAGATTCCTTTTTGCACATAAATCATAATTTCCTTAAACTAACAGCGGAAAAGTATTCAGCCAAATGTAGACATGGAAACGAGTTTTGTATATTGCTCTTGATTCAAAGGCTCATCTTTCAACAAAATAGGCGCTTTTATCTAACTTCATTTACCTCAGCAGAGTTTCAAACTCATTGAACAATTTGGAATTTGTTTAATCCCATTATAATTTAAACTCGATTTCAGTGTTTGTCTGAAAATTTGAAAACAGTAAAACCAAATTAAAAATATGTTCAATCTTTCAGCTTTTAGAATAATAAATCAAAAAAAGCAAAATTCAAAAACCATTCTTCAGCGAGAAATGCCTTTCACTGTTTAGAAATGATTACATTTTCATTTGCTCATCACAGAAGAGTGACCTGAACCTGCTCAAGACCGCTTGACCAGTAAAAAGTTCCTGTGACTCCATTTGGTTTTATTTCTTTTCATTTTTCAACTTCCATGCATTAAGAGAGAGAAGATATAATTAACATAATTCTAAATTAGAGTCACCAATGTTGTTGTAGGAGTTAGTAGGAGTGCAATATTCATACTGAGTGTGCCAATCCCTATAAGAAAGCTCAACAGGAGAGTTATTTAAAGAGATTAAACGATGCAGAATAAAGCTTCCAAAAGCAGTAATTGAAAGTGACAGAAACATTAGCTTTGAAACAAGTAACATTTAATCACATGGATTTATACAGAAGCATAATTTTTGTATGTTGTTTTCTTCAATAGAATTTAATTTTAATCTGTTGAGACAGCTCATCACTTTCAGCTGCCTACTGCCAGAATCCTGTCAGAATATGTAAATGTAACCACTACTGGGAGGAGTGGGACCTGTTCTCTCCAACACTGACCTCAACTCAATTCCACCTACCTTCACCTGAGGGTCACAGATATAAGCATCAGTGCCCTTTCTTGTTTTTCTCTGTATCAATTGAGTGGTTGAACTGAGCATGAATAAGCAGTGGCCCCAGTGTAAGCATGTTTGTGTAGTCTTAAGTAGAAAGCTGGTAAAGGGCAAAGCCACCAAGGAAAAAAGGCATGAAAAAAAAAAGCTTTACATGAGCACACAGGGTCCAGATAAGAGTTCAAACCTTCCTGTAAATAACACTGAATTTTATTTTCTTGCAAGTATATAGGAAATCCAAATGGACGACATCATTTTAACCTCACAGGAGCAGAAGGCTGTAAAGAATTTGTAAATGGAATGAATAGTCAGGACACAGAGAGTAAATCCCAAGACAGTAACAGAATAACAGCTCATCTGGTGTTGCAGACCATGTACATTTATCAGTGCCCCTGCCTTGACTGTTATGAAACTGAGCTGTGTGTTTGCAGAAGGTGTGAGCAGGAGCAAATGTGACCTTCAGGAAGGCTGATATGAAGTGCCTTTGCCTCATGGGGATTTGGAAGGACAACAGACAGGAGAAACTCACGTTGACATTAACCTTCTGTTTACAGCAGCCAAGAAGTACATGTGAAAGCATGACAAAAACTCCAGGCATTTTGGATGGTTACCATCAAATAATCTAAGTTTATTTGCTCTTGTTATAAAACTTGTTTGAAAGTGAAGCTTGCTATCTAACAAAGGGTTTGAACTACAAGGTTATGTGGAGGTTTATTTTATTTTTCTTTGCCAATGCATTTCTCTGCTAATATGGAGGTTTAAAATAATATATTTCACCTGCGGTTCACTCTGAACTCCTCACAAAGTCTAAGTTATTTAGAGATACTTTTTGGTTTTGGCAGGGTCCTACCAATAGATCAGCATGGCCAGATTTTCAGCAAACAGATGTTTTGCAAATAGAGGAGTTCCTTCTGGCTTATGGTGAGAATATTAAAATAGATGCAGTTTCAGTGTAAAATGGAGTCAGATCCTGAACTCTGGAATTTGGAAGAGGCCAGAGTGTCATTGTCCTAAAATCCCAAGCAGCAATCCTGGCTGTTCAGTTCAGTCTCCAGCCCGTAGGGCATGGCACAGCCTCTCTTTCTGTTGATGCCACCCCCTTTTCTTTGACAGGGTGCACCTGAACACAGGATCAGGAGACAGAGGACAGAGTTCTGAGCAAATAGTGTTTGAAAAGTTTTGGTTCTGCAGCTCCTCATCCAGTTATGGATGAGATCATCCTCATGGGTAAGCTAATGGGAAGAAGGGGGAGAAGACACTTCCACCCTTGCCTTTACAGCCAGGATGCTGTGCATAGCAAATGGAATATTCAGAGGCATAGCTCAACACAGTGTGCAGGTGACAGGGGAAAACCATGGGATCTTGCTTCTTTCACTGCTTATGCTTATGTGATGCAAGGTGGGGGACCACAGGGATCTCTCCTTTCTCCCCTCACAGGTTGGGCCAGGTTGGACCTGCTTCCACTGTGCAGGTGCAGCACTCCTGGCAGCACAACAGTGCAGGTAAAGTTTTGGTAAAGAAACTAAAAGTTCTGAATAAACAATGAATTTGTCTGCACCAAAAGTAGATTACATTCTCTTCAGGGCAGGGACTGTCTTAGGAATTTTGTTAGCAAATGTTTGAGTAATTTGCACTTTGTCAGTCATAACTGATAATGTATCCCCTGTGGAAGGATATCAGAATGATTTCAGAAAAGTCCATCAGCCTAAAAAGAGCAACCAGAGAGTTTAAACCTGTGGACGTAGCTTTAACAGTGATACTATTACTTAGAGGGACATGAGCTCTTGGCAGAGAAGAGTTATTGTAATACTTTGCTTATTACAATGTCACTACAGGACATGTGGTCATCCTAGTACAGAGTAACACTTGCTATATTGTACTTGGAATGAGTAATAAGTATCATGTGAGTAATGAATGCATCAGAACTTTCCAAAACTGTATCTGGGCAGTCTAGGGAGGTTAGCTAACTCACTCACCAGGATGCTGTTGCTGTCTTAAGCAACCTTATCATAGGGATGCTGCCATAGGGATGCTGATGGGTAAGAAGCCCAGCATGACTTGAGTCTTCTCTGAGGACCTCTGGGAACTGAGGTCCCAGTGCTATCTTGATCATCTCCAAGTCAAGAAAATGCAGGGATTTTGAAAAGCCACTGTTGTCCCTTGTACATCACATCTTTTCTTGAGGATGGTTATTTGTAACTATGATCAAAAGGTAATAATTTCTGGCTTCTCCACAGCTGTTGATAACACCAGTAAAGGGATATCTTTCCTCTCAGAAGTATGATAATGAGGGAACAAAAATATTCCTGAGTGATATAATATGCTTCCCTGTTGATATGACCTAGATGATGGCTAAGGTTCTGTCTAGACATGACTGGATCATCAGACATCTGAAGTCTCGGTGAAAAAGATGGAGGATAAGAGTTTAATGTCTAGTCAGCTAATTTGCCTCAGGTCTGCACCTTATCCATGTCTGCTTGAAAAATCAGCAGCCTAGAGTTTCTCTGATTGTCAGTTGATTGCCACTTCATTCGTTTGAGTGCTGAAGTGCTGTTGATAAACAGAGGGATGCAGTAAAGAAAGCCTATTGGTTTCCAAACAGTGCCTCTTAGGAGGCCTCTTATAACTATAGCAAGTGATTTTGATATGTGAAAGACCTGGGCAGCTCCTGCAGGGTCAGCAGGTAACTCTGGTGACCTACATCTTCCAAAGTTGCCTTTAGGGCAAGATATAAAGACAGGAAGTATTTGCTCATTTTGAGGAATGGAAGTGAACTTGGACAAGAAGGAAAACTTGTGGCATGTGAAGAGAACAACTGTCAGGTCCAACTTTGAATAAACTACACAAGCTTATGAACAATAAACTAGACAAGGGGGAGATTTTCTAAAAAAAAGGAGTCTATTTCAATAAAAGGTCTTATTTGTCTGAGGTGATAAAAGGAAAATGGAGTAGAAGAGCCTAATGCTCTATCAGCTTTATAGCAGAAAAACTGACCAAAAATTCAGTGGAATTTTAACAGTATTAAACTAGAAAAATGCTATGAAAAATAACATTATTCTGAATTCAAAGAGAAAATAATATCAAGGATTAGTTTGGTTATTTTGTTAATAAAATAAATACTGTAGGAACATGGAAAACTATTAAATTATTAGGTTAAAAAATCAGCAAGACTATTTGAACAGAAATATGATGATATTTACTTGATGATAAGCTCCTCAGTAATTTTTTCAAAGGTTAAAAGAGTGATAATTTCTCCTATTAATTCTCCAAGTTAACAAATATTGTGGTTTAGAATCAGTTACAAATCAAATCCTAGCTCATGAAAACATTCTGGTTTTGTGAAGTGGCATACTTCTATCACCTTATTATCTGTTTTTTTACTCTTAATGTTCTTTTTATTTCCTGTTTTAAGATACTGACAAACTTTCCTTCCTACATTAGCATCTAAACTTTCATGGCAAAAGTATCCTAGAAAAAAAAAAAAAACTTTTCAATTTTTTCCTGCAAAATCACTTTGCAAATTGTTTCCAAAGCTGCCAATCTAGCAATTTCCCCAGATGTCTTGTTATATCACAGTAATTAAATTGTAGTCTCTGAGCTGTCTTTTTCATAACTAAGTCTACAGGAAATGCATCTTCATCCTTGTCTAGCACAATATTAAAATGTACTGCTGGGAATACAGTTGTATTTATTGATTCTTCAGAATTTGTAATTCCTTTCCAAATAAATTTAATTAACTCTGTTGAGCTTTCATGAACTGATGAAGGCATAAAACAATGATAATTTGAAAAGATACTTCTTGGGGGGTTTATGTCTATATAAGATTCTGTATAGGGTTTTCAGTAGTGATGTCTTCTCCTCAGTAGCCACAAATTCTTTGTGGTGTCCATTTACAAATCATGCTCCTCAATTTTATAAAGTGTGTCTGATTCCAAGATATCACAAGCTGTATTCTCTATTTGAAAGAATTTGCAAATCACAATTACTAATGGAAATCGTTAGATCTTCCTCACAAAATACATGTGATCACACATCATAAAGCCAGAGCAGCAGAGAAGATAATCACCAGAATTGATCTCTTGAGTGAGCAGGAAAACTAATCCCAGCATTTTGCTGGGAGTTGGTGCCTCTCACATTTAGGGACTGTGAATGGAAGCTTCCTGGCTGACCTTGGATGTCAGACCAGGAGATATAGCAAGGTCCCCTGTAGCTTGTCTGGTTTTGGTGGCTATTTAGAGGAACATTGAGTGGCCTGTGGCTTTTTGCTTCCCACAGACTCCCCTTACCCAAGCACAGTCTCCATGCAGGCAGGGCAATTTTCTATCAAGCCCATGCACTGTGTGCCTGTGTCCCCACAAGCCTACCTGGCCTTGACTCAGTGCTGAGATCTCAAAGCACCATCAGTGCCTGGCACAGCAGTGTGGCCCGTGCACCACCCAGGAGTTATCTCCACTCTCTTCTGGATTACATCAACTGGCCTTTGGGACCCACTAGTCAATGAAGAAAGCAACCTCATGGAATGGGAACCACTCTTATCTGCTGAGTTAGGATGAATTTACGCACAGGTTTTGGGGCTCACACTGTATGTGGAGGCCAAGTTAAATTTTCCCATGTTCTAGGCTTGTCTTTCAGCCAACCACATGTGGCAGGAGGGAAGAAGAAAGAAGTCTCCCTCTCCTGAGGACATGATTTCACTTGGTAATATAACTGAGAATAATCCAAAGGCAGAAAATTTCCAGGAGAACATCCAATCCATTGGGGTAGAGATGTATCCTGACACTCACTTCTATCTTTCCATGTCTGTTTAGATATGTCACACAAAACTAACCAAGTCCCACAAGAAAGACTAAAGTAGTTCCTGCCTAAGGATATCTAGAGGCTTGTAATTAAGTTAGACTGCTGACAAATTATACACTCTGATATAATTCTCATGGACAACTTATTTATCTGAGTGCATTTGTGCTGGAGTCTCCCAACTGAATTTTCTCTCTACTGGGTATGCACCAATCCTTCCTGTTGGACATGCTCCACTTTTGCATTTAGTGCCTAAAAACTCAAATTAAATGGAAATCAGGAGCCAAAATGCTTTTTTTACCAAACTTATAAGAGCTTCCTACCCAAATAAAAACATGTTTCTGCAGCAGTGACCTCCTGAGTTGTTTAGCTGAATGCTCTTAGTTTGTGCAGCTGCGTCCATCCCAAAATGCCTCTTAATCACGCGAAGGAGTTCAGTGTCTGCTTTGCATTAAAAAATTACATCTATAGCAGACACTGAATTGCTGTAAATTCAGTGCATTGTTCTGATTTAATGTGGTGATTACAGCAGTTTTTCTGGCTTTGCTTGTGAAATCAGGAGGTCAACATTTGTATCAGATTGACCAGTACTTGATTTTATCCAGCCATACAATTTTCAATATACGCATTGCTCCTATTTAAAGATACTTAAACATACTCATATTTTAAGAATCTGATGTGGATTTCAGTACAGTTTACCAGATAGTGCCTATTTGCTGCCTTTTTGCTGTTGCTGTGTAGCATGTCGAATGATTATGAGATTATTCAGAATATCACAGCTTTTCAAATTTGATTTTCTCTTAAAACACTGCAGTAATTTTGTTCCATTCTTCTTGTTTTCCACTTGAAAATTCAAAGAATTGGGAGTGATTTAAATATGAGTCATGTGCATTATGAACTGTTCAGTGTATTAGGAACACAGATGTTTACTGCCATAAATTATTGACATCATTTTGGGATGAACTTTGCTGTAACCTTGAAATGAGCAATCTGTTGGAGAATACGAATTGATGTAGAGTGTTTTCTGTACATCTGGAATATCCTTCACTACAGAAAGCTGCAGAAATGTTTTCAGCCAAAAATCATCTGAAGCACAAACCAGAAAGTGTTTCCCATCTATGATAAGAATTTAAATGGATCATGTGTATTTCAAAAAACCAGAATTCCACAGCTTCTTGTTTTAGTGTGTTTATCAGAAAAGAAAGGTTTTTCTGAATAGGCTATTGTTAGTAACAAGCTTTGCTTCATCAAGTCAATAAATAGTTGAGTCGTTATATCATGTAGTTTCAGTTCATGAATTGTGTGTCTGTTCCAGTCTAAACAGACTTAAAGTGCCTGTTTGGATGCGGCAGACATTTCTTAACTAGCAATTTCACTTTTCAAAAAAGAAATCATATGTAGCACCTGTTGCTGAAGGAGAGTAATTAATGTGTGAGTTAGGATAACTAGTGGTAAGTAGCAATCTATCTTATCTCGAAACTGCAAGTGGCAACAAAAGTTGCATGGAAAACGTCCAAACACAAGGCATTTTATTTAACTTAAAAGCTATTGAAGAGAACTCTTACTAATGTATTAGTTTCAATGGCACAACCAAGCAGATTTCAGGAGACTGTCTGCATCTTTGATTTCTTGATCCATGCATGCAAACCCTTTTGATACTGAGTGGAAATCCAGTGAATCAAAGACAGCCTATTTTCTAAACAACCAAAGTTGATCCCTGAGAGGTCAGAGAGAGAAAATGGGTATATACATAAGCCGGTATCACATACTGAAAAACAATCACACCATTCTCCAACTTTTCTAAGGCTATTTTCTCTGATTTTTATGCTTTAATCAAAGTGAAATATAATGCATAAAGAATTGTGTGTTTAGCATTTTACTTCCTAGCTATGACATTTCTTTTGGGTTATTACCATGAATTATTTGTGAGTGTTAATGGCCATAAGATCTCTAGAAACTGTCACCAGGAGGTAGATATATACATAGAATTGTGATTAGTGTAGTATTTAAAGTACAAGTGAACCTCTGTCCCTCAGCTTGTTAAACTCTACTGCATCCAGCTCTGGAGCCCTCAGCACAAGGGCATAGACCTGTTGGAGAGGATCCAGAGGAGAGCCACAGGGATGGTCAGGAAGCTGGAGCACCTTTGCTAAAGGGACAGGTTGATAGAGTTGGGGCTGTTCATCCTGGAGAAGAGAAGGGTTTGGGGAGACATCATGGTGGCCTACCAATACCAGAAGGGGGCCAACAGGAAAGCTGGGGAGGGACTGTTTGCCAGGGAAAGTAGTGATAGGATGAGGGGCAATGGTTTAAACTAGAGCAGGGCAGGCTCAGACTAAACACTAGAAACAAGTTCTTCACTGTGAGGGTGATGAGGTGCTGGAACAGGTTGCCCAGAGAGGTGGCAGAGACCCCATCCCTGGAGATATTCATGGCCAGACTTGATGAGGCTCTGAGCAACCTGATCTAGAACAGAATATCCCTGCTCACTCTAGGAGAGTTGGACTAAACAATCTTAGAAAATCCCTTCCTACTTAACACATTGTATGATTTTACGAAAGTCACTTCTCAGGAGGGTGGGGCAGTGCATGATTGCCCAGACAGTGGTGGTGCCACCTGAGAGATTGGTTTGGACTGTGGGTTTTGAGAGAATGTGGAGGAGGGTGCTCCTTTTCTGTATGTGAGCCCATAATGAAAAATATCCCAAAGCAAACAATGGAAAAAAACATGAAGAGGAGACAGCACCGTTAGAGGAGATACCCAAAGAAATAATGACCTTCATTTTGCTTTGTCTTTGTTCTTGTCCTCAACAGATGAACATTTTCCACAGGTTGTGTTTCAGGGCACAATCCTTTTCATGGGTTTTCATGTAAAGAAAACATTTGGCCAACTGATGTGAGCATATTTATTTACTGCATTAAAAAAATAATTTAAGTTGTCTGTTGTTTATATGCTGGTTTAAATTACATATCTGGGTATTGTTGTGGATATGCTATTTTTAATCACATTTCTGGATATGTTTATCTGGTATCTATTATCATTATTCTGAAAGGGAAAAAACATTCAGCCCTGAGGTGGTCAGGTGACAGAAGCAAACTTTCCTTCCTTTTTCCTTCTTTAGCTGCTTATAATACATACTGTGGGCCTGTAGAGTCCACTTTGTCCTTCTTAGCAATAGTGTTGAGATACTGAAAGGGTTACCAAGCACTGGAACAGACTGCTGAGGGAAGCAGTGAATTGCTGTTCCTGGAGGTATTTAATATACCTGGAAGCTTCTGGTGCTGTGGGACTTGTCAGTAACTTGACAATGCTGGGTTAATGACTGGACTTGATGATGTCCTCCAACCATAATGATTTTAGGATACTGACACCCAGTATCTGACACATGATACTATGTGACACTGCATGATACAGATGCTCCACAAGCTCTTTGTCTCAGCATAGCCCCACTTCCTGGTTGCTGGTTGCCATGTTGATCTGTGTTTAGATATTTCACATCTACAGAATATAACTGTGATGTCTAGGCTACTGTCTTTACTTAAAAAATACCAGCAATGATTTCACACTCATAAAAGCATTTTCAGTGGAGCAACAAGAATACTCAGTAAGATTGCTATTATCTAGGGATCATCACAAAGTGATGTGCTTTGTAAGTTGTTCTCTTTTTTATTTAAAAAAAAAGAATGTACTCATGCATAGTGACATTTTATAAGGCCCAAAAAACTCTCTCATAGAACAAACAGCAATACAAGGACAGTCCTTTATTATTTAGCATTTCTCAACAAGTGGCTGAGAGAGTCTGGGTTTACAGTTACCTGTGTTAGGATGTTAAGATAGAAAAGAAAAACTTCAAGGACCAGATGCACAGAGCCCCAGGTCTGACGACATCCCATCTGACTTCCCAGTGCCCAATGACCCCATACCACTGGGGGAAAGAGTCAGGCATCCAACTGCAGTACTTACAGCAGCCAGGATGCCAAGCAGAGGAATGATGAGAAAATGCTGAAATGAGGGATGTGTCTCAAGTTCCCTCTCTCTAAACCTGTGATTCATAGCAGTATTTACAGCTGAAGTCCATCTTGGCCACTTGGGTGGCGTTCAGTTGCTGCTTGGGTATGAATAACTTCTTTGTCAAAAGAAGACACCAAGCAGCAATAATATTGCTTCTCACCTTTTAGCTAATGCAAGTGATGGGCATCAATCCACACTGTTCATCAAAATGCTTTTTGAGTAAGCTGATGTTGCTACAGGCTGGAGACTGAGTAGCCATCCTCAGTCTACAGAAGGATTTTAGGTCTCTGAACAGCTAGTTTGAGAATGCCTAAGCACACCAAGAGGCAAAGTATATGCTGAGACACCCATCTTATCCAAGATAAGGCAGTCTCTGGGAATGCACATTA
Source organism: Turnix velox (assembly GCA_013400935.1). NCBI lineage: Eukaryota > Metazoa > Chordata > Aves > Charadriiformes > Turnicidae > Turnix > Turnix velox. Next base: position 1,509 of record VZTY01006790.1, on the reverse strand, counting down.
GAAGTACTTTGGGTGCCGAAATAACTTTACTGATGACAGCTCAGGGGCCTTTCAGTTATGCATGCCACAGGCAGAATTTTTTGTGACTCACTCACTTGAATTCAGGCATCTAAATTCTGCCTGAGCTATGTATGCCATAGGCACCTAAAGGCTTTTGTAATCTCTTCTTAAATTATTTTAATTTATTAAAAAATTTTGCTTAAAAGATATGGGAAGAATTCAAATAGTTTCTCATCTTGCAATGCAAATGAATAGGAGGTTGTGTTTTAGAATTTTCTGTATTGATTCATATTCCTAACATAATTAACAAAATAGGATTTAAATCCATCTAGTAATTCTAAAGCTTGCGTTGATTTGACTACATTCCTGTTTCAAGGTTTCAATTTGCTTAACCAACATCTTCCTTTTAGAGCCATAGTTATGAGACCAGATTTTTGTGATCTGAGAGTATTGTTTCATCTAGGCACTGATTTGCATTTTATATATGACCTTTGCACCTTATTTGTCAGACAAACCTTCTTGGCTTCCACAAAATTTTAAGTTCCCCAAGGCAAAGAGAATTTCACTACAGCATGAAAGACAGTTTTGAGTGATTGTGCTGCTTTATAGAAGTTGGAAAGTAGCTTTTTCTTTTGTCTCCGATGAAGTCTTTTCTTAACTACAGTCTGGAAATGTAACTTGGGGCTGGCAGTTTTAATGGTCTACTAAAGAGAGACCAAAAGAGTGATCAGCTGTGCAGAGCAAGACTGGGCTGTCTAACGAGAAAAAAAAATCACCAGAGAAACCAGAGAAACAAATCTTCTTGCTCTAGCACAAGATTTTAGTTGGTTTCCAGCAGTCCAATTAAATAAATCTTGTATGCTGTTATGCTGTATAGACATTTTGTTAGTGGCTGTAGCTATAGCCAGGTGATTTATTAGTGCTAATGCCACATCCTTCTGGATGGATGAGTACCATTACTTGCATTGGAAGTTATTCTGCTTCCAGACACCCATAATGGAAAATATTAACTGTACTACATCTTCCCCATCTCATATAGCAGTATTATGTTGTTTTACATTGGTCTCTGTGGTCTTCTGTTTGTCTAAGGCAATAGGCAATGGAGAGAGTACATCACAGTTTTATGATGGTGACTGTCCAGGGACAGAGAGAGGACTCTCAGGGATAGGCAGGAGTTGTCTTGCTCCTGCCATTCTCCTTCTCCAGCTGTCACTCTTCGATTCAGGTATCACAAGGTGGTGCTCTTGTACTTAATGGCAAATTATTCAGTAGCCAGCCCTTGGTGTGCCTGAGGCTCTTGCTGACACTGCATGTACATATGACACGTTGAACTAAACAGCAGCTTTGGTTGTTGCACGCCTGCTGGACCAGAAGTGATACCTGCTGAGAACATTGTCTCCAGGGATGGCTGTCCTGGCCCTCCCTGTGTAAGACCAGATTAAATGCTCTGCACTCACAGCACTGTATGTGTTGTGATACTGTGTGATATGTGGTGCTAAAGGGCAGCCT